>VYZW01009834.1:8562-50081 GCA_013401315.1 Balaeniceps rex
TTTTTTTTTTTTTTTTTTTGTGTAGAAAAACAAGCTGATTGCTCCCTTGGGATGTAGCCCCAGGTAGGACTAAGGGCTTGCTGATACCTCAGGATTTGCAGAAGCACAGAATCTGAGACAGGCTGCTGGAGGAAGTCAGTGGTCTCCATTTCCCTCCTCCCAAAAATATCTGAGAAAGCAGAATCTGTATATCCTGAGCNACCTAGCAATGTCGAAAAAGGGGAAATAACAGAGTTGTTTAATAGATGTTGAAGCCCAAACCCAAATGTAGGACGGATAGATGAAATTTTGGGTTTTAAGTATGGACGGGTACTTTTTTTCATTATGCTTCAATAAAGCATTTAAATATAGTTATGAATAATAAGTAAGTAATTTTATGCTGAATGACTGCAAAGCATAGCAATGCTCCTTCTCTCTCTCTCAAGTGTAAAAATTTCTTCCATGAAAGGCCATATATTCCTTTCATTCCTGAGATGCAGCTTCCACTGATGCCAGTCTGTGGTCCTGAAACTTTGGCTGAGCATTAAGAAGGAAGGCATAAGAGAGACCTTTGTGGGTTTTTGTCTTCTAACAATTTGAATCAAATACTTTCCCAAGAAAATGTGTTTTACGTGTATTTTAAATTCTCTCTTTCACAGTAATGTCTCTTTTTCTAAGAAACTTGCATTTTGAAAATGTTGTGACATATTACATTAATTGAATATACAACCTCAGAAACTGGGAGCGCCTTTTCAATTGCACTGAATGCATCTGAGCAGACTGGAGGCTCGCTGCATAATTTCCAACAAAAAGAGGAAAGGAAAAACATTTTCTAATTAAAAGCAAGATCAGTAACCCAAGAAAGCAGCAATATGACTGTCTTCTATCTATTAAATGAACTCTTGTCATCGCAATTTCAAGAGTTTGTGATAGAGAAATCTCAATCTGCCAGGCTATTCCAGTTTACAGTGAAGTTCTTGGTTTCCCCTAATTATAGACCTTCTTGGTAGTTATTATTTTGGAGCATAACTACGACATTAAGATAGTCACAGGAAAACACAAACCTTCATTAAATGATTATACATCCACATTCCTCTTTCTAAATATTTCTCATTGGTTTTTCATTCTGTGACACTGCAGCAGTCCTTTTTTTTAGCTGACCACAGATTACAATTTATGTCCCTATCTGGCATTACTCTTTCCATGAAGGATATGCAGGAGCAGAATATATAGCTCAGCTACATCTAAGACTCTTCTCTGTCCTTGGGGTGGACACAGAGAACTCCATCACAAAAACAGTTTTTAGGACTAAGTTAGGTTGCAAGTGCTTCTCTCATGATGTTCCACCTAGGAAGCTAAAGTTGGACTAATGGGTCACTGCTGTCTAGTAGGGTAGTCCCACTCCTGTCCTCCTGACTTGCACTTCCACTGCTTCCATTGTGGTGGCTCTGACCCATGTGCTGCCCCCTCTCTGACCTCAGGGCTAACCCACCCCCAAACGCATCAAGCCCCAGCAATGATGCAAAAAGTTGAGGGGGGGCTTTTACTGGTTTGGCAAGAGGAATCTGGCCACTGGTAGGTCAGAGAAACATCAGTGCTGGTGAACTGAAGAGGATTCCGCAGAGCCTGGAGAGGGTGATGGGAAGAGGAGCAGGGCCAGCAGGAAGCCAGCTGCAACTGTGAGACTTGTCTCTCTGTAACACTGGCAAGCAAAATTCTGAATTGTGTCCTTCTTCAAAGAATGTGAAATACAAATTATATCTCAGCAAGACAGTTATATTTTAAACAGTGTTATCTAAATGAAAAATAACGTCCAGTCTGCAATAGCTTGGTAAGAAGAGCTTAAATTTTTGGTATGAGTCTCTGGCAATGAATGAGCTATTTAGAACCTTATTGACAGCATTTGCATAGACACAGTGGCTTGTGAGATTGCAGTTTGTCACTTGCTGTGTACATGTTGTTTTTTTTCTTTTAAATCTGTGACAAAGTAAAATTATGAGGTGTTAAGTTTCCAAAGCTTTCATTAATGATGGGTTGTGCAAATTCATCTTTGTACAGAAGGTTCTCCTTAAATAATGAGAAGGCAGAAAACTAAAAAGTATTTTTGTAGGTCCCTTCCTTCAGTTCCATCAGTTATTTAAGTCTAAACAGCCCAAACCCCTCTAATATGCCATTAAGATTCTGCTGCATGAAATGTAATTATTATACATAACGAAGCCCCCATTTTTCCACTTAAACACAGAAGTACTTGATTACTTTACACTCATATTCCTCAACTGCTAGAAAAGTAACAAAAACTTACCTTTTTTATTGTTTTATGCACTGCCTGACCACTATTTCTTTTCACCTCATTTTTGTGGTGAAGCAGCATCACCAACAGCAAGTCTTTTAGCAGATGAATCAGAGATATTTCATCAGGGAGGCTTAAGAAATGAGAGAAGAAAAGGAAAATAACTATGAGAAAATAAATCTGAGTTTGTCTCATCAGAATAGGTTTTGTTGGAAAAAGGCCACATTCTTCTTCTGCACTATCAGAGTCTAACATCTGAAAACATGGGATGATGAACTCCAATCAAAAAGCTGCTGTTTGCGCTAGTGTGTGCATTAGGCACAGGACCACTGGGACGAACTTCATATTGATGGTTCTCATTTGAGTACTCTGCTTATAAAATGCTTTATGATCACAAAAGAAAAGGTGTTATACAAGTACAAGTTGTTATTACTTCCTTTTTCTGGAATCTATGGCTGTGTTAGTTCTAATTTTATAATCCCCATGAAAACAAGCTTCCCCTGTTAGTGAAATAATTGCTGACTTAAGGTGAGCATAGCAGGGCTTGTGCATTTGCAGCACCCATCCTTTGCACAGATTGCTTCACTTGGCATGCAGTTCTGTGCAGGGGGGTGGATGACTTTTTTAACATCTATTAAAATTATTTGAAATGAAATATAATCTCTGGTGTTTAACAATATAAAATCATAGCCTAATTATTGATAATTCCTTTTTATATATATGATACTATGTTAATAATGAAGAACTCATTTAGTATTAATATGGATGTTTTAAGTAGTATTTTCTCTGTAATTTATTGTTCATTAATGTATCATCATTGGAAAGTATTTCCCTCTAACGTTTTAGTGTTGCTATAAAGCTGAGGATATGGATAAAGTTGAGATAAGAATTTACCTTTGCAAGTAGCTAAAGACAGAGTGAAGGTTATTTTCATATTTCAGGTCTTACTTATTTTGCAATTTGAAAGGGGATAAATGAAGAGCAAAATCTAATACTTCTCATATGTGCCTGACACTCCTGGTAGAGACACAAAATGAGCAAACCTCATATTGACCCTGGAATGAATCAGCACTGTAGAACTACATACGAAATAGTGCAGCAATTAAATTTGCATTACAGTTGCTATACAATAGCTCCTAATGTCAAAGAAAGTTATTGAATTTAAAATTGTGTTTATTTCCTTGGAAGTTTAACACAATATAATCCCATATTTTGAGCAAGTGGTTTGGCTAATTTATGTCATGTTGATGTCCTCTTCCCTTCAATGGCATCCACTTTATCATCTTTGTGAGGGACTGAAAGTAAGTCTTCATTTATTTTTCAGTTCTGTTGTGGCTATATGCATGTTCCAGCAGACTATAATAGTCCTATGTTTTGGAAGATTAACTGAAACGCAGAAATGAGTATTACTTTTGCCTGTATTCAACTTGTTGTTCTGATATTGTTGCAGATTTTCAAGCCAAATCCTCTATTGTTAAGCCCTGAGTGAGTGGCTGTGTAAGAGGAAGTTAAATCCTTCCACCTTTAATGGTATTATTTAAAACAGGTTTTAAGCCTTTCCAACTATTTGTAGTGCTCTTTTCACTAAGTGAGGAAATGGCTAGGATTTTCTATCATGAAAACAATGCTACTGTCCAGAGCATTTGAGTCTTCGAGGGTCAGTAAGAGCTGTGAACACATCGTTGCTGGAGATATCAGTGTGTTTTATAGGAGCTGTGAAATGCTAAGGATGGTTTGAGTGTAAAGCAGCAACACTTACGGCAGCTGTGGGAGCCAATGGCAACCACATGTGCTCCCCACTGCAAACAAGGGTGCTGTGAAACCTGAAGCATAAGTGTATGATAATAGTGTGTGATACAAATACATCATTAATATCCCTATGAATTATTCATGCATATCTTTTTAAATAGTACCAGGAATACTCTGAGTTTGTAAAGCTCAAGGGGACGCAGTTTATCTTGCCCAGGTCAGAACCTGGTATAATAGCTGTTCCTGGTACTAGGATGGATGTGTGTATAGTTTAACATTAAGAATCTTTTCCTTAAAATACTTGCTATATTTATTATTTTCTGGGTATTTCTGTGACAGTAATAGGTGTCATCTTCTTAAGCTGCAGCTACTACAAATGTGATGGTATTAGCTAAATATATTAGGCTGGCGGCGTCTCTGTAGCATTCCTAAGGCCTGTTAGTCAGCTAGGGCTTCACTGTGTACCTTCCACAGCCATGCCTTGAAGCAGTAAATATTTAGCATCGCACTGTATGGGAAGAACCCTCAAGCTGCTTTTTGACCACAGTTGCTCTCTGGACGTTATCCATGCTCTTGAGCCTTCGGGTTGTCTGAATGTGATAGCTAAGATGCAGTCTTAATAATATGACTTGTAAGAGATTTGTCAAGATCTAACCATGTATTTGTAAGTATGCTACAGCTAGTATACAGGAACACACAAAGATCTTACAATATATTCCCAGCAGAGAAGAGTTTCACATCTCACTATAAATGACTTATCAAATGACTACGTGTCATTTATATTTGTGTGGAGTTTAGTATGAATGGTTTGTTAGACACTTACACTTTGTCAACAACCTCTACAAATGCATTTACTTTGTGTTGAACATTTCATTATAAATGGCTTACAGAACATATCTATAACCTTGATAACTCCATTCACTTTGTTAGTAATGGCTCCTTGAACACTTAAAGCATAACAATAGCCAAAATGTATATAAATATTTCATCACAAATCTATTCTTACTTATTTATAACATGCTCACCAAAAGCATTACAGAATATTTATTAAACATTTATAGATTATTTTTGCTACAACTAGTATGTGATATAAATGCATTATTCATCTCACAGTAAATCATTGTTGGGCATCCCTTAAAAATAAAGTAGTACCAAGAGGATTTGGGGTCTGTAGAATTTGAAGAGATTCATTTTAATCATGTGTGATTCAGATTCTGCTTTGTGTTTATTTTTGTTGAATTAAATGAAAGAGGAAATAAGTAAGCAGAAAAACAACTCTCAGCAACCAAAGACAGAATGAGGAAATGGTTGCCTTGAACCCCCTGGCCATTTAGCATGTTCTGTCTTTAATATCTGCCAGCGATTGCACACCAAACTCATGAACCTGTAAACAATGCTTCTTTTCCCGTAACTATTCTGGTGGGTTAGGTGGCATGTTTTCTGGAACTAATAATTTGGAATGAAGGCTGTATTCTGTAGCCATAGTTTTATTTGATCCGAATTACTTTTCTGCTGGTTTCCAGTACCCCAACCTCATTTACTTGCTCACTGGAATAGTGGACAAAGCGCACAGACTTGTGTGCCCGTGAGCATGTGTGGGCATGTGTATTCAGGCAGATCAAGCAAGTTTGGATATGTGGTTGGGGTTTTTTTTAATGCTTTATCTGATGCCTACAGTCTACAGACAGGAATCAGGACACTTTTTAAAGTCAACATATAATAAAGAAATTGCTCCTATCTTACAGTAGAGGACAATCTAAGATTCTGATCCAGACGACATTTATACAATGGTTCGATAACACATATGAATAGTTCCTTTTCCCTGTGTAAAGTTATTTGAATGTTTAAGTGCAAGTACCCATCTCAGGTTGGTGACAAGATGCTATCAACGTTTATCTAGCTATTGTTTGACATAGTTTCCTTTAGCGCTTTGCTATTCAATAACTGTAGATAGATGGAGTAATTTAAACTTTTACCTAGTGTTCAGGAGAGCTGGATTCCCCCAAAACAAGCACATCATTTTATTGAAATGACTATGGATATATGAAAGGCACAGAATTTTAAACCTGTTAAATTACTCCTTTTTTTTGTATGCATCTATCCATCTATTCTCAAGTAACATTTCCTCATTATGTGTGGCTTTGTATTGCTGGTTATTCCTCCTCTTCTGTTCTAAATGATAACCTATTTAATTAATTTTGCTCTAATGTAAAGGGAGGATACAGCTGAGTGTTTCCACAGATGGGGGCGTGTAAGTAAAGAATCAGGATAATCTCTCAAACTCATTTTCTCCTGGCCTTGTGATGTTTGCAGAAGATTTGATTTGTTGCTAATATACCTGGGTACAATACTGCTTATTTCTTTAGGGGAAGATGTTAAGAATATCTATGAAGTGGTAGAAGATTTTTATTTGGTACTTATAGTCTCCATTTCAAACTCATGTAAATACCTTGCAGACTTGTCTTGTTGTCTCACTGTCATACCCATACAGCACTGAAACCTAAGCAAAAGAAATGGGGAAGATGGAGAGAAGAGCACAGGACGTGTAGACCAAAACAAATGCATAGTAGTCACCATGAAGCCAGCATCTTTGACCAATGTATGAGTGCATTATGCATTTATTTTCTCAATAATGTTTATTTTGCAGGTATGGAGTTATTTTGTATTCTTGTCTCGATGACATACGTGGAACAAAGACCACGTAAGTGGAAAAAAAAAACTGCTTTCACTGAGGAGGGTAATTCAGTAAACACATGGTTGCACAATTTGTGACTTCTCTGAATAGGTGCAGAAAGTCTATGGATATGTAGGTCAATGCAGGGCAAAAAGTGCAGTGCCCCATTTGTGGCTGAGAGCATTGCTGCTTTCTATCAGTGCAAGGACAGGTCCAGTGTAATTTCTGGAGGAAAAGCCACTTCTCCATATCCTTCTTCAATTACAACTGGATTCAGAGCATCTTGGGAAGGGGGAGGAGATACGACTGGACATTACAGCTCTTTTGTCACTGTACTTTAGTCTATTATTTTGAAGCTATTTTGGTTTGGAGGTGGTATTTGTTTAGCAATTCTTCTCACATACTGTTCTCTTAAGCATGTAAGAGGCAGCACTTTGTAAGAAATCTTTAATTTGCTTTCAGTATTTCAAGTGTCTGTTTAAATGTTTGTATTCTGGATGTAAGAATTCAATATGAATCTAATAACACAGCCTGGCACAATTTGTTGCAAAAATCTGTTGGTGCAATGGCTGCTTTTAACAAGTGTTGTTTCTTCAAAAATCAGTGAATGCTGTTAGATATTTTTGGCATTTTTAAATGCTCATTAGTGTCATCCTCAGGGGTCTAAGATGGTCATTATTAAAGAATGAGTTCCCAAGAGAAAAAGGCTCCGCAAACAGAAGCCAACAAGTGACAGAAGTTCAGGAGTTGCTAGGCGAGTCACTTATTGAGGTGGTGCATGGATAAATTAGCCTTCAAAGTCTTAAGCTGAACATGTAAAGAACACAGATGCCACGTGGCATATTCTCCAGAGGTTAAATTTAGGTTCCACAGCTCACACTGCCAATTTTAAAAGGAGGGAAATGTCAGCTAGCACAGAGCTGAGGTTGAGGGTTTGTTGCTTGTGCAAATTCCACTGACATTGACATTAACTGACTCTGGAAGATAAACTATGGATCTGCTTCAGCTGTCCATGATTTCATCTGTATTGCTTGTTAGTTCTCCAGTTTGTTCCAGCACAATACCAATTTGCTCCAGTTGACTTGACAAGCTTATGTTTTGTGCCTCTTCTTTGTCTGGAGGTAATTTATAATCCCAGCTACATCCCCTGTGTGATTGCACAAACAGACAGGTATTATTTGTGCTGTTTGCCAACACTGGGAAGTTACATAATACGGAAGCAGTAAGTTCATAAACATGGATTTTAGCATGTGAAACTTAGGAGCGAGTGTCTGTAATACCAACAGAAATGTTAAGCTTCAGAATAGTCACAGATATTTTATTTTTGAAGAGAAAACTTTTCAAAATCAACACAAAGATGAAATTGAAAAAAACACCTTTTTTTTCCACTTAAAATCTTGTTCTCTTTTTACCTAAATAAAATGTATCTCTGCTTTTTGTTTAGACAGAAGATTCTTTGGAAAATAGGAACTTCTTTGTAGACTACACAAAGACATTTTCCTATAAAGGTGACAAGTAAACCTCTTAATGCTGTTTTGAACTCACCCACTGCTTGACCCCCTCCTTTTCTGTTTTGGGCTTTGTCCAGCTCCCAGCTTAGTCAGTGGGAGGTGTCACATTTACTTAGTTAGGAATTGGACCATGCCTTGCCACCCCCACCAATTGCTGTTTTAATTGAAAGCATCCCTAGAGCTGCTTCCCATCAATGGTGTTCATTTGTGTGGTATTCTCAGGAACAAATCACCCTAGTTGTTTAATTAAAGCAATATTAAAATAAAAAACCCTCTAGGAGTGTTTTGGGGCAGCTTGTGATGAGCCCTGTGCAAGCGTTCAGCAGTGACACGGGGTGAAAGGCTTGCTGTCCTCTTTGTGGCACTGTCACCAAGCCAGCCCGTGTGGGTCAATGCTGCCTGCTCTGCCAGAGGCACTGTCCCAGAAATGGGACGGGAGGGATATCCCAGGGCCTCCAGTGTTGGCATCAGCTAGCTCAGTTGCATTTACATGGAGATGTGTGTATATTTTCTGTATTCTTTCCACGTTTTTTAACTCTTTTGCTCTGGCTTTACTGTCATGGCATCTTAAGAGATATAGCCTGTCTTGAGCACAATGCCTCCGTGACTTTTGGCTGAGGCAGTACACACCCACATTCCCTATATCCAGGCTTGTGTTTTGCCTGGCACACAATAAAGCATCAGTGGCATTCAAGTGAGGAGGTACAGGGTCATATTAAAATCCAACAACCTTGTATGACAGCTATCTGGATACAGCTACCCCTTTCCCTCAGTCTGAACCACACCAAAAGCAATTTTAATGTGGCTTTTCATTCTCTTAGGTAATTGCAGACCCATGGCTGCCTGCAACCCAGCAAGTAGCAAGGGAGTGAAACCTATTCCAGTATCCACAGAGGTCACCTTTTTGATAAAAGCACAAAACAGCTAATTAAATTAATGTTATAATTGTACCTAGCCAATTACCTATTTCCTACCTGCACTGTGGTCTTAATGAGCTCAGCTAATGAACTGTAATGTAATTAATACCTGGGGAGGGAGGGGAGGAATAAAAGAAACAATAGTTTTCATATATGCCAGGCCCTAATATATTTTATAATGGCTGGGGGGGGGCAGTGTTGGAGATTGTTGAAAGGAAAATGTTTAGTGAGGAAGGGAGGTTTCGGGGCTGAATCCTACTGAGGCCCTGCCTAGAATTCTGCCCATGAAAAACATCCCTGTCATTACAGAAATACTTAAAAAATCCTCATTAATGTTTTTCTGAGACCATCCTTATAAAACCTGTGAAGGAGAATGAGAATTTAAATGAAACTGCAGATCCAAGGTGTCATTGAGTAGTACATTGTCATAATGTGTAACCTGCAAAAGCCTGATCCAAGTATCTGATGTATTACAAAGGCTGTTTGGTTTGGGTCTAACTTTGCCTTTGGGTTTGTGCCATATTTGGACATATCCTGGCCAGCAAAAGCAGGTTCCCCACAGGCAGTGGTGAGGCATGTGATGTGTCCTCTGACTGCCACCAGGTGAAGACTGGTTCGGGTGGTTCTTGGCAGACATGGAGCTGTACCAAGGCTCTGGCTCTTACATCGGTGGGAGAGAATGACATAGGTTACTGAACTCAGTGATGGAGTTTTTGTGTGGACACTGCTCTAGTAAAGTACTAAAAGGCATAGGGAGACAGTAAAGCAAAACTGAGAATCTCACTGTGAAAATTCAGGAGTGTTTTCTCTGAATTAAGTTACACTTAAGCTATTAGGGAGACAGTGCAGTAGATTTATTAACTGTACCATTTCAGAGACACTGGAAAGCAATTCACATTTCTACTTTAGTATTTTAAAATGTAGCACTAGTTTTAATTATTAATAGGCTTCATGCTATTATTATGTGCTTGCACATATACATTAATCATTACATGGGTTTGCTAATTTTTCATTTCATTCAAAAATAAATAAATAAACCGTGACAAGATGCTCAGAGTCCTCAAGAGAATATGTTCCCCTCTGACAGGCAAGTAACATCTGTGGGCATTTTCCTAGCTTAACAGCATGTCTGTCAGAAACTTGGTGATTCAGAAAATTTACTACCACTCACCTAATGATTAATTAGCCTTTTCTGTAAGGAATGGGGTCTCTTCATTATGCATATTGTCACCAAGAGTTTCATCTGTTTGCTGTAACACGTATGCTGGAGACTTAACAAGAGAAATTCCAGTAGTCAAGAAATGAGTTAAGATTGGTTTTGTGAGCAGAATTAAAGTTCAGCTCTAAATATTTAAGAAAGTCTTCAAGGATTTTAATCAACATAGGTCCATGTGGTATTATAGAAAAATTGTTTTGTATGAATGAAAATACTGTAGGACACTCATTTTAACTAAAACTAATTGGCTGGAAATACATTATATTAGATCAAAGACAGAGGTAGAAATTATTTTAACAGAAATCATATTTTATCTATCTGTAACATGTACTATCTGGAAATGTTTTTTAAAGACATTCATTTGTAACATGTTAATAGTTCTGCTTGGCAAGGCCTACCTATAGCCTCCTATTTCATGAAGTCTTCAGTTGTGGAGTATGGGGTCTTTAATGTGTTGAAGGAAAAGGTCAAACTGACACTTTAGGACTTAAATTGAAATAATTTATCATCTGCATAGAGGTAAGGTAAAGATTTGTTCTTGTAGGTGAATACATCCAAATCTGGCATGTTTCCTATGAAAATATATACTTGGTTAACCATCACCTCAATTTAAAATCTGTAACTTTTAGCAGATGACTCACATGACATGTGTCTCATGAGCTCAGTTAAGATTGATTGTTCACATCTGATGAGATGTCCACAGCAGAATTCCTCCACCTCAGGTGGGTGGGAAGCAGATATAAGTCTTGGCTGTAAATTGGCAAGAGAATTGCCAACTAACTTTAACTGATGGCAGCAGTTCAGTTCCCTCAGGTCATAGCAAGTAATGATTACAGTAATCATAGCTGCTTCTCACTCTTCTATCCCACATGAGATGGTCTGCTGCCACCTCCTCTGTGAAACAATAGGTAGTTGTCAGTAGTTCTGTGTTCCTCTTTGAAATACTCTGTGCTCTGATAGACTATTATTTGTCATCTTAACTTCTCCCTTTCCTCTCACCCTAGAGGGGGTGGAAGAGAACATCTCCTATTTACAAGCAACAACAGCTGTAGGAAGGAGAAAGATAAATCCAAGGTAGGTTGGGGGGGGATTTTTTTGTTGTTGTTTTTAGATGATGCAGGGAAAAATTTCCTTTGCTAGGCTACTGGAAAGCTGAAAGGCTTTTTATATCCCTTGTCTCTGTGTATACAGATGATTCCCCAGCCAGGTTCATTGCTATTGACCATGTTCCCGTTGCTTCTTGTAGTTGTCTCCCATTCCATCATTCCCGTTTATGCTTGTTACCATCGCACCAACCAAGCAAGGTAAGGACATGTTTCTGTCCCTGTGTCTATAGCTAGGGAACAGAGGCACAGATGGCTGAATGACCTGCCTGGGTGCCACTGTAAGGAACCAATGAACCCAGTGCCAAGGTGTAATTTGAATCAAAAGACAAAACTTACTCTATGTGGTCTTTTTGTTTATCCCCATAAACATCTCAGTTTCCTCTGGAAAGTAGAAAAAGAACCACATAGCCTCTGTAAGAGCTTCTCTACAGCCTGCTAAACCTGGCCATGAAATTATCTTCTCCTTAGATGGAGACTAAAGAGGAGACTCAGACATCCTCTTGACTTTATTCCTACTGGTGGCACTGCCATTCTTCCCTTATCCAGATGCAGAGTAGGGAGCTGTGCTGGAGGTTTGAGCCTAGAGAAGGACCTAAACTTGTAGGGGAAGCTGAAGTGGTTAAAGAATAGATGCATGCAAGTTGTGTTTTACTTTTCTAATTTAACATGCTTAGTTACTATTTTTTTCAAAGATTAAGACAAAATTATTCTATGCTATAAAATTAATATGTTCAAGAATTTTCATGGCAAATAAATTTCAGTCTTGGAATGGGTTTGTTTGTAGGAGATACCTGTGTTGTTGTGTTGGTTTGGTTGGGGTTTGTGGTCTCCCCCCATATATCCAATAAGGAACCAGAAAAATGCTATGTGACTTGTATGTCTAATTAAAACTATTCAGCACAGCTTGAATTTACAATTTTGATTTCTTGCAGTAATCTGCTTGTGAACAATCTAGAGGAGAGGAGTTATTCATAGAAACTGTTGAGTAAATAATTTTCAGGTAATGAAAACATTCAAAAAAGTCAAGATAGTTAATTAGTGAGCAGAAGAAATTAAATTAATTGAATGAATAATTCATAATGAATTATTCGCCCAGCTCTATTTTACATGGTGTGGAAGGTCTGAAGAACAGCCAGTGTTTGAATTAACTCCAAACAGAAAACCGCATCTCTATTTCTGCTGCGTTGAGGTTATTTATTGATGGGTAAAAACAAGCTGGGTGAGCCAGTCTATTTAATCATCTTACTCTTTTTCTCTGTAACGTGAGTCATGCTGGATTTGAGACCACAGATACTTTGCTTGCAAATGTGCATTAGGGAATATGTGTTACGGGGCTCTTTGTTTTTTAAAATATATTTAAATAGTGTGAGAGAAGCACGATCAGAGCTGAAAATGCTCTGTAAAAGCTATAAATTAGGTATATGCCACAGTACTAATACTTGCAGTAGACATATGTCACAGCCTTGGCAAAATAAATTGGGTTAATTTTATCTTGCTACTGAATAGAACTGCATCCAAAAGATAGTTTGCTGAAGCTGTATTTGTTTTCTTGGGGCTGGAGAGGGGGTTGCTGCTCGCTCTTTCTTTCTTTCTTTCTCAGATTTCTTTCTTTCTATCTATCTATCACAGATTTCTTACTTTGCTTGCCCTTTGGGGGAAAAAATTCTAAAGGCAATTAAATAGTGAAATATTGGAAACCCAAATTAGTGCTGAAGGGGTTGAATGTGGTTCTGCCCTGAGACACAGTGGGCAATGAGTGATCAGAGCTCACCCGTGTGTCCTTTTACGCTTGTTTTCCTCCCACAGTACTATGGAGAACAAAACCTCTTCTAACAACAGTGTTACAGGACTGCATGAAAAGAGAAAGGGCTTGCAAAGTGATTTCTATTCCTTGTACAGCCATAATGAGAAAACCAAACTCTCAGTGTTTGATGTGAGTGTACGCGGAGAAGTGAATAAAATAATTAGACAGGAGCTACATCTACTCTGAGTTGTAACTTCTGGTCTCAAGGAAACTCGACTTGTGGTGGAATTGCATCTCGGAACGTCACTGCTTCATGCAGCAGTGATTCTTCTACTCCGAGATGAGTCTGATGCAAGATTATCCTAGGGAAGTTAGTACTTCTGTTATCATCTCTGCAGAGGAATAGGTATAGATTAAGTGATCTGTTGGCCCCCATTATCTGCAGCAGGAGTGGCAGTGACTGAGGTTTTTTTGATTGAAACTATGGCTGTGAAGGTAGAGATAAGATAATTACAAAGCTGAGTTATACTATGCAGCACCACCTAATATTGTCAGATAGTCCTTTTTTTATTCAATTTTCTCTGAAAACTGAGAAATGCTAAATTACAGATGTAAAGCCCCAGAGAAACAGTATGTGTAGATATTGATAATATATGCACAGACATAAGGAAAGGAAGAGATTGTAAATTTAGTAAAATATATACAAAACATTATTTTCTTGGGTACTTGAAAATGTTGGAGGGATCTGAATAGCCCTGGAAACCACCACTGTGTTATAACTGATGGGCATTTCCAAAAATGGCTTTCTGTTTGGGTTTAAGATAATTAAAGGTAGTTCCCACTTTACTCGGAGTGGCTCACTTAAGCCACAGCATGGGCAGATGCTATGCTAGAATGGCATCTGCCATTTTTCTGCTTTACATGAATCTGGTTAATCCAATGTTGGGCTTCTGTTAAGGAGCACTGCTGGGCTAAATCATGGGCTAGTTTCTGCAATATTAGTAAATTTGATCCTGATTGTGAAGTGCTGAGAAATTCTAACTAAGCTAAAGGTAACTGAAGTGCTGAGTCAGAAAATCTAGGCCAGTAATGACTAAAATCAGACCACAAAATGATCCTTACTTATGTTTTATTTCTATATACTTCCAAAGGCAGATCCCAACTGCCAACACGCTTAAGCTCTTGAAACCGTTCCTAAAGCTTATTCACTACAAGAATCAGGTAGCAGGTGGGTTGTGTTATCTGTTTACTTCAGGTCATCTTCACATTGGCAGGTACAGAGTATGAACTGGTTGGATGAGAAACACATGCTCTGACTGCAGGTGGTTGGAAGGGATGTGGAAAGAATGAAAAATATAATTGTAACTGGTTGTGTTGGAGAGACAAAGCAGTCTAGAATTTAAAAGAAGAGGTTGTTGTGCATCACTGAACAGCCATTTAGATTTGACTGCAATAGTACAGAGTTTGTCATGGTGGTTTAGTTAACATGTTCGGCTTTGATGAAAAAGAAAGTGTCTTTGATTGCTCCGCAGAGAGAATAGTTTATATTTGGAATTGTGCAGGTAGCTAATTCTATAAGGTCATGCAGTTCAGTGTCCCCCTCCACTGCAAAGTTGCTGAGTGGAGCAAAACCAGAAAACCCATGGAACTAGAGGTAGAAAAATGATTAAGCTGTTCCAAAGAAAACCATCTATTTTACTTTATGTTCAGAATTGTGGATTCTGCCATCCTATTTTACATGATTGTTGCATAAGATGTAATTGATAGCTCAACAGAGGGAAGAATATGCTAAATGGCTTTAGACAGCACAAGACTCATCAAGGTGAAGATTTCACAGCCCTTTTCAAACCATGGCAAGGTTCAGATCTTGTATTATAACATTTTAAAGAAGAATGTTGTCTTTGTCACTTTTTAAATGACTTGTGTGCTAATGCAGAGGTCAGGAGGAGGGGTCTTACAGATGGACTTGTCTAGCTCCCATCAAACACAGCTGGAGTGATTCCACCGACTGTCCTCCAGCTGGTAGCATGCTCTTCACTCCCCAACACTGGCCAGCCCAGGCCTCTCTGTAGACATCAGTGGCATCACTTAGTAACAGTTGTGCCTCTGACATTTTTAATGGTGTGGACACCTGGCCTACTCCACACTGAAAACACACTACTTTACTTTTTGCAAGCCAACAAACAGCTGTCAGATGGTGACAGGCATATGTTGTTGCCAGCTTAACCCATTAATGGTCTGTAAATAAATATTTTGGGATGCTAACCATGTAGTTAAGTGAGATAGCACTGAGAGATAGAAAGTGTCAAAGTAAGGTGGGAAGGGGTCACTGGAGGGAAGCTTCAGTAGTCACCTTCCTTTTACACTGGGTAAAAGAGACATCATGTATTTCTGAAGACTGAATTCTCCCTCGGTTATATAGCCGTCTCCAGTAGTTACACCCCTGCTGCTCCTTCTTCTTGTCTGCTACTGCTACAGTTTTTATGTGCTGATTTCAGTAATGCCTATCTGTCCAAACATGACAGGTAGTACAGAGATGCAGAATTCTGATTTTGTGACATTCTGAAACCTGAATTTATGATAGGCAGGAAAATAGAACATGGGCTTGCAAAAAAACCCTGCCTGATGCCCATCCTCTCCACTTTTCTGCACTTTGTAAATGCTAAGTATTCATATAGTTGGAAGGTTGTCAGCACTGTGACATAAAGTGATAAGAGTATTTTGGAGCCATCCTTCTCAGAAGGATGGACAGAGTTTGTTTGTCAGGAAATCTTGCATCACTGCTTCTCAAGAGATGATCTTGGACATGTTCCAGGATCATGCTGTAGATGCAAGTTTTGTGATGGTCACGAAGGCCATTCACAAGGGGGAAGATGGCATAGGAGCTTACATGCCCCGCAATGATCCATCTTCAGCCATGTCTGCAAAGAAAATTGGCTGCATGCTCAGCATGCTATTAGCAATCTTCTTATTAGGATAATTGACCCCCTTGGTAAGTTCATCCCAAAGGGAGGATATTGCTTCAGTTCTGCTGCTCTCACAAATTGTTGACAGCACCTGGTTGACAACAGAGACCAATATTGCCTTTGTGTGTAGCCTTTTGCAAAACCAAATGCCCAACCCATCACCAGTGAAACCTCGATGGATCATTTCTAATATAAATAGATAAATGCCAAATTCCTTCCCTTTTTGTGTATTTCTCTATTCTTTTTTTTTCCTTTCTTGAATCAAGTCACCAACTTAATTTTTTTTTTTAAATCTACAGCAGGACTAAACTGTAAGAATATTATTTGAGCTGAATTATTTTAAAACTATTGGAAAGGAATAGCTAAGCAGTGTTTCATGACTTACATCTGCCAATAGGATCATTAAGTAGTTCAGGATTTCTAGTATGCTGCATATAGAATGTATTTATTTAATAATATTATTCCTTTGTTGTTTTTGTTACTACAAATGTCTTAAAAATAGTACAGCAAGAAAACTTGACACACTGTAAAGAAAGAGGTATATTTATTGCAGGTTTTAATTTCACCAGGAAAGCTCAGAATTGCATCAGGCTCTCAACAAGAATAACTATCGTAGTTTTTCTCCTGCCTTGATACATGTCTCGGAGGAATGTCTGTGCTTAGTATTTAACGTTCTCTGTTTTGTTTTTTATGGTCTGCATTGATTTAGTAGATCCCATAGATGTAAATTACAAAGCCTAAGTGAGTAGGGCAATAGGATTATTGTGCGGTTTTGATGTTCTTTGAAAAAAAAATTAAAACAAAAAATCCTGTAGTAAGGTATATTTTCCTAAAGGAGTGTAGCAAGGTGGGATGGGGAGGCAGCAGGGTTGCCTTGGTCTGGGGCTGCTGGCACCTGACTCGAGGTGGTGGGAAGGGAATCACTCCTTCTGTGAGGCACAGAGGGCACCCAGCCACAGGGTTGCCCAAATGTAGGTATCCAATACCATTTCAGATGCTGCCCCGTACCAGTTGCCACTCCAGAAAGGCACATGGTACCTGTAGGTCCTGTGTCATATTCAGTCTTTGGGAAATCTTCAAGGTGACAAGATGGGGGATGAGGGGGAAGAATCTTCCACAAGATCTAGAGGGTTTGCATGGCAGGACTGGAAAAAAGGGCAACCACTGAGCTAAGGCTGTGGGGTAGCTTTGCTCTCAAGCCTTTTGGTCTGAATGGAAACAGACGTGTGCTTTCCTTTTTTTTTGTATACTTGTTTTTCAAGAGACTAGATAAAACTACAGGATGAGGGGTTTTGTGGGGTTTGGGGTTTTTTTGGGGGTTTTTTTTAGGTATCTTAGATGTTTCGTGTACTAGTTCTCAATGGTCTTGACTGCAATGGCAGTCCTACTTATCTTAGCCTCTCTGAAAATTAATAGTGTAAAGGTTTCACTCCGGTGTCTGCATCTATTTAGCTGTAAAAGCCCATAGACTAACACAAGATTCCAAGCAAAAAGCTGCTTTCAGAGTCACCACATGCTGTTTACTATTTGTCCTAGGACTTCCAAACAGTCCACAACTGTACCTTTTTTTTCTCAGTTGTCCCAATAGCCTGGTACAAAACTTTCTGTTGGCAAATCTACTGTGTACTATCTGACATGGACATTTTTCAGAGAGACAGATTTTTCTCTCATTCATTTTCACAGCTTCAGGAGGGTCTTTTTTTTTTCTTTCTTTTTTTTTTTTTTTTCCTCTTTTCCTTTTTCCTTCTTGTTTGAATGGGGCTCTTAGTTTCAGGTGGGTACATTTGCAGATCCACTGCACAGGTGAATGGGGGAGTGGGTTGAACTGACAGTTAATCAACAGCTGGTAGAGTTCCTAGTTCGCTGTTCTGTAAAGGGCACGATGCTAAATCAATTAAAGAGAATTTCAAATTGGTTTCAGTGAGCGGTTTGTGTAGAGATATGGACTCTGGAGACTGTATTCTTCCAGTCTTGCAAGTTTTGGCTATTTACTTCATACCTCTTCTCCCCAGGAGAGACTGAAGTTCTATAGCTGGTGCTGATACAGTGAGTACAGAAAGACATTGCAGGATACTTCAAGCAAGGGAAGAGTCCAAGCAGTGGCAATGTAAGTTAAGAATCACTATGCCTGGCAATATAATCCTGAACTTATTTTTGGGACTCATTTCTTGAGAGTGAAACAGGGCTAAAGTACTTGAGAGTTTCCTAAGTGAATGCATATTTCATCCTGAACACTTTGCAGAACCAAAGCCCAGTAAAAGTAGGTAAAGCTGATGTGAGTTATGAACAATTTAAGTGTTTAAGGCCTTTCTCCAGTAAATTTCTATGGGACTTTAGAGCACCATTCGTGCATACTTTTTCAGGTTACATGCAGGCTGACCTGGCACAGCGGTAAGAGGTTCAAACTACATTTGCAACAATATCTCTAAAGGATTTTGGTGTTCTCCAGGTAATTCTGCAATGTCTCCAAGTGAAGAAATAGTGTATTATGTCTGGATAATCTATACCCAAATCAGCCATGTGTGCTGGCACAGGCTTACCAAAGTGGGTGCCTATGTTGGATATGCATGTAAATATTTGCTCTTGAAAATTGAGAAAATGATTGACTGGGGATCTGCCCAAACTTCTGGGGTACAATCAGCTTGAGGTCAAAACATGTTCATATAAAAGCAGCTGGTTTAGAGTTTGGCTATTATTTTATTGGTCTTGACAAGGTAGTCAATACAGAAATGAAATGATGGAACTGCAGAGGAGAATGGGGCCTGTCTTTCTGATGTTTGGGAAAACAGGAGTTCCTTTTTGAAGTGTTTAGCAATGCACTCTATGATAGTAGTGCTTTTGTTATTCATAAAAGACATACTGTGCATATTTCTCAGCCATTTTTATGTCCCCCTTTCCTAACCAAATAAGAGTTGTTTTCTCTATATCTATCATATATTTGACTTATAAAAAAAGTTAATTGATAGTCTATTACTAGGTATGTTAATGGTTTGATAAAGTTTTGAAATACAGCATCCCAAATGCCGTACTGTATATGTAGTTCTTAATACCTTTGCTATTTCCTTTTGCTACTTGATGATCAGTTTTTGCTGGAATATGTTTTGCAATTACAATATGAGATTTAATGTTGTTTTGAACTCTGCGAAAGTCTGATTAGATTTTCTGTTTTGGCCTAAGTAATTTCTTTGTGCTTCAATTTTCTCTATATAAAATGTTTAGATTGCAGGGTTTTAGACTGCAGATCCTGGTAATTAACTGCAAGTCTGATTTTTAGTTCAGCATAAGGTTAACCAGCTTCCATAAAGCAAAATCCTATTTATTCAGAATGAAGGGATTTTAGGGAAGAAATAAAGTAACAGAAAAGCAGTTTACGTACAAGTCTGGGTTACCAGGAAGTCATCAGCACTGACATGGAGCTCCTAATAGTAAAGTAGTATATAATATCCTCTCAGGGGTTTCAGGAGTTTTGGTAGCAATTCCATGCCACTCCCAGATCATGGAAGAAACTTCTCCCCATAGCTAAGAGCATTCACTGTCTACATTTACCAGTCACTGCGTGATTTCCTCAGGAAATAAACTCTGCAGTTGCTTACATCATTGTAAAATAACAGTTTTCATTACTTAACTCGCCACCTGCACTAGCGACCTGAATTCCTGCAGGATGTCCTCCTTAGCTGAAATGTTCAGCTGGCACTGCAACATCTAAACAAAGATACCAGCATCGCTGCTGCTGGCTTGAAAGTTGATGAGCTACAATGCTGGGTTGGGAAGAGAGTATTTAAAGAAATATCCCTGAATGCTTGCCCTGTGCTTATGCCTTTTCCTGGACAATTACGTTTGGCAATAGGGAGGTCAGTTGAACCCTGCACTGGGCTTTGGTCTGACCTTGTATGGATGTTCTTAGGCTCTTAGCAATCAAGATACATCTAATACAGTTGTTCATCAGTTTTCAATGGTGCTGCAGGTATCAATATTTTTGTACCAGGCTGCCCAGAAGACCCAACAGAGATTGTGCTTGGTGTAGCATAATAAGAAACAAGCCCTGGCCTGAAGATCTTTACAGGCCAACTAGACAAGACTGACAAAGGTTAGGAGGGAAATAAGAGCCAAGAGAAATGATGTGATTTGTTCAAAGAGACACAGCGGGAGCTGGGAGAAGCCTCAGGGTCTTGCTTGATTGTTTATCCTGAGGTCAAACAGCTTAGACTTTACTTTTATGTTGCAGCTTCTTTTATATTTATTTAGACCTTTATTTCAAAATTTTAATGTGTCTCCTCATGTAGCCATCACATTTTCACATTTATTTATTCTCTTCTGTATTAATGAAAGACATAAAGTTCAAATTATATCATCTCAGTCAGGACGGGTGAGACAGCTAAATATTTTTCTTCTTAACTTGGATCCTGATTCAGTTCTAACTATCAGCATGTGCTTTAATCCTAATATTGCTCAAACCCAGTATGTTTTCAGTGCTTTTTCTAGATAGAATTTTTTTGTTAAACTGTATTCCAGTGCTTGTAGGACTGAGCAATTACCCAGCCTCACTGTGTATGTCAGAGTGCTGAGCCCTAGAGAGGCTGAAAACTTGTCTCTTCATCCAACATGAACATCTAATTCTTTAGGGGTCTGTCTTTCACTGCAGAGAGGTATAAGCATTTTCAGCAATCCTGCAAACAAGTATCGAATAGATTGAAACTTTCTAAAAAATTAGACAGGTTCTTTTGTCAGTCTTTTTTTGTTCTTGTTTTGATTTGTTTCTATTCTCCAACCACTTGACTTTTTCTGTTTATAACTCTTTTTTTCCTCCTCCTGTGAAAGACTACCTGTCCATCCCCTGGTAATTGTAGAATTTATGCCGGAAGCTCCTTCTTCAAAGATATATCTATACAAAAATTCTCAGGTGGGTATTGCTCTCCCTTGATGTGTGTAGTCCTTTCTGCAAAAATAAGAAAATTGCACTCTGTCATTCACAAAGACCAAGTCAGATCTTTCTTTTTTTGAAGAATATATTTTAAATCACAGTCACTTTGAATTCCTGTATTTCCTTTGTATCTGCACGCTCCCCAATTCTCCTGTTTGACAGCAGCAGATAAAGTGTCTCCCCTCTAACCTGTGAAGTTAGTGAAGGAAGAAGTGAAGATGAGAACTGAGACAGTGATAGGAAATGGGAGAGATGAGAGGACAAGATGGCTGTGGTTTGCTTGGGAGACTGTAAAGACATAAAGCAGCTCCATTGCAGAAGTCTTGTTCTCAGTATTGAGCTCTGGTGGAATTCAAAGCTATCGCAAGCACTGAACAGCACTCGATACAGCAAAGATGCACGTGTCCTCCTTTCAGCTGAGAGGCAGCAGAAGTCTTTGCGACTGGGAATGTGGACAGAGCTGGTTCTCCCCGTGTGGAATAAAAAACTGGATGTATGCTAGGGCATGAATCAAAATGGTAGAAACACTTTATTTCATGCTGTCCCCAACCCACATTTAGAATATAGTTTGAAATAGCTGGGAAAGTACTACTTTATAGTAGTCGTAATGAAAAGTTATTTCTTAGGACTGCCATCTGATGACATGGACATGTTGGTTTTGGTACTTATCTACTCCAAGCTGACTGAATACAGAGTAGTGTCAGAACAACTTTGGCAATTCAGCAGAGCTTGCATGTATGTGGGTAACTGTAGTTATGAAATTAGTTTAATTTGATTTTTACACTGCTGATCTGGGTCCACAGTTGTCACCTGCATAAAAATGGTGAAAAATATTAATAATCATTAAATAATTAATAATAATAATATTTAATAAAAATTCCAAAGTTAAATTTGACGTCTCCCCTGACAATGGCCACACTACATCCTTCTCATTTAGTTGCGAATCACATACTGTCTTAGTAAAGTGTGAATATGATGTGTTGCACTAAGCTGCTGTAATGACCTAAAAGCACTCTAACAGGCAAGCAGAGTATCTGAACAAGAGCCTAAAACATAGGTTTTACTAATGTTTGTCACCAAAAAAACCCTAAAGTGATCTTTGGCTAAGGTCTATGCAAGACTGTGTCTCTGCTGCAGTTTCAGATGAAGATGTGGCAGTCTTTACTGTTTACTGTTCAGTGTCAACATCATCACTTAGATGAGAAATAATAAAGAAGTAATAAACCCTCAAGTTTTTACAGATGTTGTTGGATTGAATTGAATTTTACAAATATCAGCATATTTGGGTAAATCTTTTTTTTGTCACTGAATTAGTACATTCTGTTTATCTTCTTAAGCAATAAGTACATGAATATTAGATATATTTTCTATAGTTTTGTCATTTTTTTCTTACCAATATTATAATTAGATACAGACTAGTAAAAATTGGCCTTTTTTTTGTGTGTGTGTGTATTGAAAGAGTTCCTTAACATGGAGCACTATGAAGATGTCATTGTTGTTGGTAAAAAAGCTAAGAACATTGTTTTGGTCATTCATGTTCATCTAAAAAAAAAAAAAAAAGCAATGCATTTACACTTTAATATTGTATCATACAAATAGACATCTATAGCTCTGCATACATTATTAATATGGGTTTATTGCCTGCTTTATTGGTTTCACTACTGCTTCTCCTCTTGGGAAGCCATGTAAAATACAAAGACTGCACAAATGCCCACATTACGGGAGCCACTATATACAAAGCAAATAAGATTGCACAAGTACAAATATTCACTTGAGTCGCTTCCTGCAATTCACATAACATAATAACAAATAGTCCATAAATGCAATCCCCCTAGCTACTACTATATTCCAGGTATTTTACGTTTTTTATCTAGGACACTTGTGCTGCTATTAGAATACTGAACAAAATTTTATTCCTGTATTTTCTGTCAAGAAAACAGAATTCTTGTTGAGAAGAAACAGAAAACATTAAATATTTTTCAGAACCATCACAACTGTATAGTAGATGCTAAGGCCTAGTACTGAGTTTGCCTCTGGTTCTAAAGAACCAGGTTTCTCTAAGTTTCACTTCAGAAATGTGTTTAAGACTTTAACAAAAGAGATATTAGTAGTGTAAAATACATGCGAAAGGGGAACACTGGAGACAGGATTATTTTCAAAAGTTAATCTTGTGTCAACCACTGACATACTGTCTTATGAAAGCTTCCTAACCTACAGAATCTCAGACTGACATTGTACAGGTTACAAATTCAATAATCCCCACTGCCAACATTTTCAGAGGGGTTTTGGTTTGGGTTTTTTTTTTTTTTTTGGTGCAAAATATAACAGACATAGTACTCCTCTAGATGCTGAATGCATGACAGTTGGTGATGCAAACTGGAAATTTTGTACAGTCCTTTGCATGTGCGTGTGTGTGAATAATGGCAGGGAGACTGGTTCTGTAGCGTACAGGGATGATACCACATGCAAATACCTCCAGGCAGGGTTACACTTAGCAAGCTGCTTCTGGACTTAAGTAATGGAAGCTCTGAGTAACAAAGACATAAGCTCCCATTGTGCACCAGACTGGAAGAAAGACAGCATGGACTATTACAAACAAATATTTCCATATTTCGGGTGAAAGCATCAGACTTAGAGCTGGGTTGCCTTTTTTTTTGTTTGTTTAATCCAGATGAAATGATAACATCTCTTTTGAATATTTTACCTGAAATCTTTAAGAAAACAAATTTTGGTTATTGAAGAAACAAATGTGAGAAAAGAGAATGAAAGATGGTTCTATGCCACTTAAGTGCAGAGAGATCTTTCAGACAAGTGTGGTGTGATTTAATATTAGATAACAGCATCAAGCTGTTTCAGCTGAGGCCAAATGAAGGAAAAGGGCCAGTGAAGGCCGTAGCTTCAGAAAACACTCTTGAGATAATATCAGTTGCACATCCACCAATTGCTCCTCTGCTACAATGTGCTGTAGGTTCCCTTGTAGCTGCTGCATACAGTGTGTTCCTCTGAGGGGGCCAGGATGCTCCAGCAGTTTCTCTTTGTGACCTCTTCACTATAATTTCTAAAGGTGTACCCTCTTCGGTGTTGCCCCGGTATTTCTCTCAATGTTTAGAAATTTATTATTGGGATTTTTGGGTGGCTTGTTTTGTTTTGTTTCTCCAACATCCAAACTTTTTCAATCTTCTTCCCACATGCCACACAATATCTGTTCTTTCTACTTTATTCCAGTTGTAACCTTCTGATCGTCTTCCTTCCAAGTTTAAACTTCCTGCACTAAACTCTTTGTGGACAATTTGTGGTGCTTTTGGGACCAAGTGGTCACAGCAACTTTTTAAGTCCTTCATATGCCTCAGTTTTGGTAGCTCTTCATTCACCTGGCTGTCATTTGCCTCTCTTCATGCCAGTTTACCACCTCTGTGATGATTTCTTCATCTCTTTTCTGTGTCCATGGCCTGTCTGCCTTCTGTGTACTGCCCCAGGGCTGCTGCTATCAATCTGTGCTCCCTTGCATACCTCTTGCAGGCCACGCTGGGGCTTGCCACAGGCTGGCCCCAGATGCTTTCTCCAGGCCGCACAAATTGAAGGGCTGCTTTGTAAAGTGCCCTGTCTTCCAAGGAAAACTTCAAAGCACTGGCCGCTTTGCTCCCCTTACTACGGCAGCCATCACAGCAGTATTTCCTATTTCAGTCACCTTGTTTTGGAAGGGCAAGCTACTACCTTCCTCAGGATTTGGAAAGGTGTCTCCCTTGCCTGGCAGATCTTCCAGCATAAAAGGAGCTTTCTGTAATGAAACAGAAACAGAGAAGAGCTTTATAAAGGTCTGCATAAGTCTGACACCTTGTGCTCAGGAGCAAGTGTTCCGCCTTCTCCATTCCTACCCCTGTCAGCATTGATAAGCCTCTCTTACCTGACATGAGCTTTTATTGCCCTTGACTGCTCTCCATTTATATAGAGGTTAAATCTTCCCCTCTGTCTGTGCTTTATAGCAAGATACTATTTAGAAAACAGTGCTTCCATTGAACGCAATAAAGACAGATGAATTTTGTGTCATTGTTGGCGCTTTTTGCTTTTCTCCCCCTTACACTGGTTTTGTACACTACGTTGTTTTATGAAGGGGTGAGGAGAGAATTTTTTTGTTCTGCTTTTTTAATTTCAAATTACTTCCTAGATACAGGAATTATACTATGGCATTTGGAAGACTCTCACTTCTCTAACAACATATTGTGTATGTAACTTTATAGCAACATTCTTTCCTTTTCAGCTCCCTAAAGTCTTATCTGCCCTGCTTTTTTTTCTTCCTGCAAGAAACAGGATCTTCAGAGGGTTTTCTGAAAGCTCTTTGTAATACTAGCGAACATGTACAGGAAAACCCTCAGGTTATGTTCAACTCCTGGTATCCTTCACTTCAGATTTAAGAAATTCCCTTAAACTCTCATTAGTGCAGACCTTCTCATTCCTATAAAAGTTTAAAGAAAATCTTTGTCTAATCAGAGATTTAGCACAGCTCCTCAGCGTGGAGAAAGTAGATTCTGTGTGCTTTTCTGTTCATTCTGGAGCAAAGACAATTGTTACAAAAATGCGTCTTTATTGATGTGACCCTCCGGTTCCCTCATCACTTTCAGACTTATTACCTTTTCCTCTCTTCTGCCTTCTGCAAATCTTTTAATTGATCGGATGGAAAAGTCAGGTTTTGATTAAACACTGGTGAATCCAGGTGGGATTATTTGGTTTCCCTCTGCAAATGTGTGAGCTGGTATTGGTAGAAGAACACACTTTGTGTTCTTGCCAGTTTCTCACGTAATCTGGCCTGCTGTACATTAGGGGAATTTTATTTGCGTATTTTTAAGCAGAGTGGCATAAGGAAAAAGAATTGAAGACTATATATAAAATAAATATATATATTTAAAAAATAGAAGTTTAGGGGCATTGTCATGCAATTTTAAGGTTCTTGAGTGAGTCTTGCAGTCCAGATTCTATTAAAAAGTAAAATAAAAAAAAATATTCTGTGTTCCCCCTGTTATTCCTGAGCGGAGAGCTGCCTTCCTTTTAATCTCTAGGGCTTGTAATTAGCTCCTATATCTGACTCCATTTTCTTTTTTTTTCTTTGTTTTTTTGCCTGCCTTTGTTTTTTTTCTTTTCCTCCTCCCTCTCCTAAAATAGCTATGCTCCTAAAACAAGAAACAAACATCCCATCCACCTTCCCAGGCACATTAGAGTTGACTGGAAGCTCTGTGATCTGAAACTTCCAGAATTCAGAGTGTTCCCCATACTTTCTTCCTTACTTTAAAAAAAAAAAAAAGTAAAAAAAAAAAAAATCTCGTTTTGTGAAGCTACTGCACATAGATATGGCTTAAATGTACTTCAAACAAACACACACTAAAAACAGTACCCCAGCATCAAAACCTCCGTGGCTGACTTGTCTTCTCCAATTTATGAATATGATGTATGGGCTTTCTCAGATAACTTTTAACAATTAGGAGTCTTAAGGAGTTCCTGCAGCTTAACATGTATCAACTGACCTAAATTTCACAGACAATGTGTATGTACCTCTAGCCTTAAGCAAGCACTGGACAAAGCATAGAAGTTTAAATCTCGCTGGAAAGCCAGTTTTAACCTACTTGCTTTTGCTACAAAATACTAAGTATCATTAGAAACCTCAAATGCATAATGCTGGCGGAATCATACAAACGTTTTTAGCTATGTTGAGGTCAGAATTTAAAGCTGTGATTGTTCAAAAATTAATGATGAACTTCATTTTGTTTTGAGTTTCAATCAACTCATGATAGTTTAAGCTAAAGAAAGAAAGAATTTTTGTGGCAGAGTTTTGGGAGAGAGAAGGAGACTTCTGAAAACTATTCAGAACATATAATGCTGGAAGAAATTCCACTAATGAGAAGTGCAGGTACACTGTACTCAATGAATAACATATCAAAGAGAATCCGTGCATTTCATATTACTTTATAAATAATGGGATTTATCATGTGTGGGGGCCCATTCACAGATAAATAAATCAGTGCATGGTTAAGTATCTAGTTCAGAGTTCCAAATGGATAGTTTTGTATTATAAAAATGAACTTTTATTGGCTGTGAAAAGTGACCTCTACATATAGGCAGCAGCAATTTTGATGGCAAAAATCCTCTAAGATGCGAAATGTTGCAGCACTGGTAGCACAATTTCCCATAAATTGTTTTGCTTTTTGTTAATCCTGTTTTTCAGGATTACCTCAAGAAGATAGGATTTTGGTTTTGTGGTCCATTCTTTGTCTTAAACATGGTACAACCTAAATGAGGTACAGCTGTGTTCAAATGTGCCAATTATTTTTCATATGAATTCCAAAATACTTATATCAAACTCATCTTACTTTGTTGGGCTCAACCACTGGAGATTAGCTGTGGGTAGCTTTTTGTTAGTATCACATATTTACCACTGTTCTTGCTTGTGAAACTTCTCTCTATTCAATCAGATCTTATTTATTTTATTTATGTAGACCTGTTATAAAATTATGTAGAACATGGAAGTTTCTAAGGGCCTTGTTCCTTTAATTAAACAATTAACTTGCCATTTTGGATTTGATCAAGAAATGATTGAACATGACAGATTGTCTCCCCTCTGGAGCACGTAACTGTGTCAGGGTCAATCATGTTTCCTCTGGAATCAGACGGAAAGGAGCTTTCTCGTAAATTAGAACACACTACTGATTTACAGTACTAAATACCATACATAACTGATTTTGTTATATTCTTATAAGATTAATAAAATAATCTGGAGACAATTTACTATGTCAGCAAGGTGGCTATTTAAAAATCAAATTACAACAAACTGAGAAGACCCATCAGCTGGTGCAATTTTTCAATTATTTAGGAAAATGAGAAAATAGCTAATATGAAAAAGCATAGAAAGAGTGATGGAGCTGTAAATCCTTATTCTCTACTTGAGTATCAAAGCTGCCTTGTTGCCTTTTGCCCTAGGTCCTGTACTTTGGGAAGGATGGGGTGGCTGTTGATGTTTTGGAGGCTATGGAGGAAATTGCTTCCAATCTAGCTAGCTTTCCTAATGTTGAGGAGTGCTCTGTCTGGGGGATGTAATACACCAAGACACTTTCTCATATCTTAAGACAAGTTTGTCATCGAGCCAGTCGGCTGTATTGGTCTGCTGGCCTGTATTACTGTGCTTGTCAGTGTCAGAGAATCCTACAAAGCAAAATTAAAACCGAGCAATGCAAATTACTAGAGCACTTCGAAATCCGGCAACCATGTGAAAGCACTCATACAACCTATGTGGAAAACAATTGCTAAGCTTCTTCCTCCATCTTTCTACTGCTGAAGGCATTGTTCATTTTATTCCCAAGTTTATTATAACTTTATTATGTTTTTGGACTATTTGCTAGAAACAAACATGTTCCTTATGCACGATTATAAAATGAATAAATAAATATTTTAAATGGTGCTTTTATCAGAAAACTAAGAATCTCTATAGCCACTTCTTCTACTCTATTGAAATGAACACGCATCATTTTGGCAGTTGTCCATCAGATGTTTGCAGAAACTGAATTATTTGCATATTGGAAACTGTTCACAGATACATTAAATAACATTTTATTGTGGACATCTGGTCTGCTAAAAATCTGCCACAGTTTGTATCAGATAACTGCAGCAATTCAAATTTATAGAAGGAATCTGTTCTGAAAATATGTTAAAACTACTGTCCCTCTTTCATTTCCTAGCTTTTAGGCAACATTATTTGCAAAAGCTGTTCTTGTTAAGACTCTGAGTCTTCCCTGCAGAATAGCATCTTGTACTTGCTTCTAGGAAGCTTATAAAGAACAAAGAAATATCTGCATCTCCAGTTATGATTATCCAATGAAATAATGAGCCTGTGCTCAAATATGCTAGGGCTAAAAAATGACAAATAAAAATTAACTTTCCAGATATGCCAATATATGGCTATTCATTTCGTAAAATGACTAAACCAAACACATATGCTTTAGACTGCCTACAACATCTGTAGGTTATGTAGGAATAATTTAACTTCACTCTCCATTTCAAATATTCATAAGTTTAGAGCTGTGTATTTTACATATAATAGATTAATGACTTGTTTCACCAATTTATTTCTTTTAGGTGAAATTCAATGGCCTGTTCTTTTATGAAAATAAAAATGGGATTCCACCTCAAAAAAAGAGACGGCTTTTTTTTTTTGCAGTTTATGTTTGATGATACTTATAGTACGACGCCAGTTTCAGTATGCCTTACTACATCCACGTTGAATTGTATTTTGACATGTCACTGTCAAAGGGCCTAGGGTTTCTGTCAATCAGGCTATATAAAGTAGTAATTAATTTTGTTATAAGAGTGTCAGCGTCTGAGAATTTTCTAAGATAGGGCTCAGCCTCTGCACTGTCCTAGGTTGATTGGCACCAGTTCTCTTTTAATAACACAGAAAGGATGCTTGCTCTGTGTGGCTTTTGGATAGTACAGTGTAAGTTGCACTATTGACAAGGAACAAAAGGCCAAGTCCTGCTGTGATATACACATAATAAACGAGTTAACTTTAATAGGGGGTGATGGGGGTGGCATTCTGCATATGTTTCCAGGAGAGACTTACCCATAACAAGCCCTAATGTGGATTTAGCCTGTGGATCCACAGTGTGATTTCTTTAACAGTAAATCTGGCTTAGGACAGGAGCCTTTTCTGTCTGAACCATTTCAAACTTGCCCTGACAGCAGGTATGATCATATGGTGCAGTTCAACCATTTGAATGGTTGTTTAATGTGGCAATGCAATAGAGCCACTCTGTGAAATGACCCTTTTCTTTGAGCAGGTGGGTGAATGAGTTGGGGTGGGCGGGGGGTAATATTTTTAAATACCACAGCTGGATCGCTTCACAGATCTATTTTGAAACATATTCATAGAAACAACTGAATCAGCATAACTGATTTGGAGAATAAGTCGTAGTGTTAAGGGGAAGAAGCAACTGATGAAGGTAAGGATTTCTTGCACTTGATTTACCATAAAGGAACTGTAATTTATTTTTTGGATAATGTGCTATTCAGCCAGTTGGAACTTTCTGCTTTCTACTTGCTACAACAGCTTTAAAAAGTAACACGTGTGCTCTGCCTGTCTACTTTTCACAAATTAAGTTCCTCCTGCCCAACAGAAAATAATTAAAAATTTTACTATTTTGTGGTATGTTACAGTATTGATCTGAGGAGTCTAATCACTTTACAAGAACCTGAGGAGGTGAGTCAGGAGAAGAGCAGAGGAGAACCTCCCCAGCTACACCCCCCACTCACCGCCAAATTATAGTTCTCTGACAATTTTTCAACTTCCGTTATAAAAATTATCACATTTAATTATGACATGAATAAGCATTATATGTTGGGTAACTGAAGTACAGTTAGTGATAGGAATTTCAAAACCAGCCTGGGTTGGTTTCACTCCATTTCCATGAAATTTAAAAAGATGGCACCAGAAACACAAAATGGCCAATGCTTTGTGTTTTAAAAACATGTCATTTAATCACCCATCAGACAGCAAATACGGCTGAAAGAGTCCTAACTAGAACTATGCAAACTATTTAAAACACAGTCCAGACATGGTGTCAAGTTTCTAGTTTCAGGTGTTATTTCAGTTTGAACCTTTCCATGTGTTCTTTAACAAACTGACAGTGGTGTGAAAACTTACATCCTATTTCAGGCAAAGCCAGGCCGATCTCTGACTCTCTATGAAAGCAATAGAAAACCAAAATATACTTTCTGCATTTGTTTTTTTGGTTTTGGGTTTGGTTTTTTTTTGTATGCCATTTCTGCCTCCACCATGTTAAACTTAAGACCCTTTGAGTCAGGGACAATTTTTGTTGCTTGCCAGTAGTAGTGTTCTGAGCTTAATTTTTTTCTTGACATTTGATTAAACTATGCACAATCTGGACTAACAAGCTTTGTAACATCCCGTTGGAAAAGGAATCAAGGTGTGATGAAAAGGACTATGGAGTTTTTTTCGTGTGGGGTTGGATTTTTTTTTTTGATTGGGGTTTTTTGGGGGGTGTTTTTGGTTTTGTGTTTTTTTTTTTTTTAAATCGGATTGTCTGACTCCACTCTCACTGGTCAAATGGGTTCTCATAAAATGCCCTTATTCTTCACATCTTTCTGACCTTAAGAGGGGAATTCCCCAAACTGCAGGCAGGAAACTGGCTAAGATTAATTTGGCTGCTTCATCAGAGTTATCCAGCAATGTTCCATTTCGCTTGATGCAGGTTGATGGCATCTAGGAAAGGAATGCCACCTTGGCTCATTTGGTACTTCTGGTGTCTCAGGGATAATCTAGATGGAGAATGAAAGTCATCTTACTTTCATCCTTCAGCAATGACAGATATAAGTCTTGGTTCATAAACAATAAGGACTGTCCTCAGTCTTTGCCCTTTTATTTTACCTTTCATTGAAACATTTGGTTAGCAGTACTTCCTTCATTCTTCCTCTGTTGGAATATCTATGGGTTCTGCTTATTTCTTTCCTCCCTCTATTTTTTTTTCCTGTTCCTGAATTTATTCTCTCTTTTCGAGAGTGGTACTGCAGGCTTTCAGGATCTCATCATAGCTAAAATATTTACTGTACAGTTGTTTAAGTTTTCCAGCATGACTGAAAAGGAGACGTATTTTAATAATCTAGTTTTTCTTGTGCAGCCAGCTGATTTTTCTGAACTTAGCTCTGTGGTGGAGAAAAGACTGTGTCATTTCTGTGTCTCAGAAACTGAAACAGGAAAATCAAGGACCTCCCAGAAATTAAGAACTGAAAACACACTCCTTTGGCACATGTGCAGGAGGAGAATAGAAATTCTTTGCTGTATCCCTGACTGAACACAAAGCTAAAATGTTTGCCAATTCTTCTCTAGTCCACAGCCTGGAAAGGTGAAAGTATCTCATTTTAGAAATAAGGCATGCTACTGCCATAGCATCTCCAAAAGGAGAGTGAAAGCAGAAGAGCCTATGCTCACTTACAAAGTTGAATAAGACTTGTAATGTGCAGTAAGAACAGACTAACTGGGGCTCACGTTCAGCAGCTTGCAATTGTGCTTTCATCCAAGACTGTGCTGGAGGCAGTTCAGTTGAAATAGCTCCTGAAAATATAGACATCTCTCACACTACTTGTTTAAAATCTGCCTCCAGTAAAATTTACCACCCACAGCTCCTATCATCTCTTCTATCTGGAGCTGCGTTATGTCCTCCTTGCCTCCAAGTATCTCACTGGGCATCACCGTTGGTGCATCATCAAGAACAACAGAACGCTGTCTTGTGTATAAGCTCTGGAGAGCCTGAAACCTTACAAAGACACTGTTTACAGTCTGCTCATGTATTTAGGGCTTCTTTTGTGATGCTAGGAGCTAAAGTCTTCCTTAATTTTAATGAATGATGAAATTCTGTGGAACGAAGTTGATACCCATACGTCAGTATGTTCTCTTATCTAAACTTGATTCGTTGATAAAGATGGAGGGGAATCAAATAGCAAAATTACCACTAATAATGTACCCTTGCCTTGCCTTGCCCTAGCATCTTGTAGCCTAGAAAGCTGAACAGTGTGTTGAAAAATTCAGCAGACAGGCTTTTGTACTGAATAACTGCATTGAAACCCTTGCCAAGCACTCCTCTAAGTGTGGAGAGGAAGGGGTATAATTTTCCATGCAGCATATGAAAATGGGCTTTTTGTAACAGTTCATTCTGGAAGGTTTCAGTCTTAACGTAAGACTGCCATAGAGTGGTGAGTTTGTTTATTCTTCACATTAAATTCTACTGCAAGTTATGCAAGGGTGGTCAAAAATTTTCCGACAGCAAGCTTTTCCATCACAAAATAGCAATTCATTGAATTACAATATGTGTTGGGACAGGGTTGAATGGTTAAGACACGGCTTTCTGTACTCCTCTTTTCTCAGAGGAAGTAGCCCTTGAGATCCTGATGTCAGCTGCTGTTACAGCAGGCTCTGAGCTCAGCAAGCATTTCCAATCTTCATTCTCCCACTCCCTCTTCCCCCTCCACTGAAATTGTGCTCCCTGTTCACAATATTGCTGAGCTGTCTGTAATGATAAATGATGTGCCTTTCTTTAAATTTCCTTTCTGCTCAGTACTAGATATTGGCCGGCTTGGATGTGTGTTCTGGGTGGATAAATTACTTTGGCAAGTCATAGAGAATTTATGCACATGGCAACAGATGTACTCTGTGGTAGAATTTTTCTTTGTTGTTCTAATTATGTAACTTGATTTTACCTGAGGCAATTATATTTTCATGAACAAAGATTCGGTTGCTGGTTTGTTGGGGTTTTTTTGTTTGGATTTTTTTGTGTGTGTGAAATAGGAACCTCTGTGCTGAAAGAAATTTTGGTCTCAAACCTTGTTATAGGCCAAAGTAGAACTGGGCCATTACTCAGCTGCACATCACCCTTTACTAAGCATTGATCTTTTCACATACATGACTCGTGTTGTCAAGTGGATCTTTAGAGGTTCAGAGACTAGAGGGTGGGTTTTGTTTCTTAATGAGGATTACTGTTGTTTGGTAAAGGTAACTGTACACAACATTTAAAATTAAAATTTAAAATATGTGGAACCAGGCTGCACTAGAGATGAAAATATTTTTGTTCCTAAATTAGAAAGTCAGGGAGGAACTTTTCCTATTTCATACCATCTTTGTGCTTTTCTTTGTTTCAAAGGAGCTGTGAAAATAAAGCTTCACGTGGAAAACCAAAATAATTTCAGGCTTTTTTGCCTCTTTCCCCTGTAAATTTAAATGATTCCTGGCAAAAAGTGCTGAGCTTATAGGAGCGAATACAGAGGGGAAAACCCCTAAAGATTGGCCGTGTATTCATAAATACATCTATTCAGCCTGTGTCTTCAGTATGTTCTGAAAAGTGCACGTTCCATGGACGGATTTTGCTACATGGACAGGTTTTGCTACATTTTCAGGCATGCATTTTACCAAACTTTAAAGTAGTGTGTGAGATTGCTAGTGGTCAAAAAACCGCAGTGGTGCTGTGGTTTGTCTGAGCAACGGTAAGAAATTAGTGTAGAAACCATTTTAATTCCTTTCCTCAGTCTTTTCTCAGCGTCTACATTTTATGAACCTCTTACAGTTCTTAAGATTTTCCCTGCAAGGGTAAGAGAGTCTCTGCTCCAGACGGCATGGGAGGAAACCTCTCCTGCTCAGAGATACGGAGAGGGACCAGCTGCCATCCGGCCACTGGAGAGACCCCAGAGTAACAAGATACGATTCCTTCTCTTCAAGAAAATACATCCAGAGGGAAAGAGGAGATTTTATGGGGTAAAAAAGATGAGCAGCAGCAGTTGCCGTGCTCCGGGAGGCTTGCGAGGTCCCAGGGGTGTCTCCAGGCGCGGGCATCCCGGCCCGTGCGTGCGGGGGCGCCGGCCGGCAGGCGGCAGGTGGCAGGTCTCGCGAGAGGGGCGGGCGGGAGCAGGGCGCTGCCGGCGGTCCCCGCCGCCAGCTCAAGGGGCGGGAAGCCGAGGCGAGCAGCAGCGGCAGCGGTCCTTGTGGTCGCTGTCGTTGCCGTGAGGAGCGCGAGGCTCCCGATGCGCGTGAGGGAGCTACACCTCCCCCGGCACCCTCGGGCTGTGTCTGTGTGAGGGAGCGGGGGGGGGGCAGGTCTCGCGAGAGTTGGGCGGGCGGGAGAGGAGTGCTGCCGGCGGTCCGGCGGACGCTCTGAAGGCGGGAAGCCGAGGCGAGCAGCAGCTGCTGCAACCGCAGCCGCGTGCTGGGGGCAGCGCGGGTCTTGCGAGGTACCCGGGGGTGCCTGGGGGCGGGGGTTCTGGGTCCCGGCCACCTTTGGGCTCTGTGTGTGTGGAGGGGCCCTTCACAAGGAGCCACATGGAGAAGAGAAGGAGCAACGGGTACAAGTTGCACCGGGATAGGCTTCATCTTGATATAAGAAAGAACTTTTTTATAGTGAAAGCAATCATTCTCTGGAACAACCTCCCCAGGGATGAGGTAGAGTGCCTGTCACTGGAGGTGTTCATGGTGTGATTGGACAGGGTGCTGGATAATCTCATCTAGGCTCCCTTTCCCACGAAAGGTTGGGTTGAACTGAACTGTTGACACTCTCTGTTACTCTACTTGTGCTTTGTTTATAGCATGTTTTCATGCAGCTAACTCCAAGAATCCTTTTGGATAAAGCTTCTGCTCTTTTAGTTAGGATTCTGTAGTATATGGTATTTGAGCTAGTCACCTTAACAAGTAATTGAAATAACTTCTAAAGAATCATAAACAGATGTTTTATTACAACTTGTGGTTGCTTAGCACTTGCAAAAACCATTACATTTGCTTTTAAATCCTGAAAGAATACAGGAAGCATGTCTGACACTGAGGTTGTGAAAATGGAGAAGGGAATAAAGGCTAGGGCTATTTCTTCAGTCCATTGTGTATGTTTTGGACTCTTGCTGGGCTAAAATAGCTACATTGTAGCGAAAGGTTGCTGGAAGAAAATGATCTTTCTCTAGGGGAATTCTAGAGATGGATCTGAGCTCAAGGCAGGAAGTCAAGTCCACGGGTCAGGGTCCGGATCAGTGGGGTACACAGCCAGGCACAGGCATGGCTGCAGTGTAGCTCAGGCAGAGATCAAGGGCTGATGGCCTGACTTAAACGCAGCTCTGAAGCAAACAAGGCCAGGCCCCTGTTTCTCACGGCTCTTTTCACAGCAGTCTGAGGTACCATATCAGTGCTGGCCGTGAGCACAGGCAGCTGAAGTCCTGGGGGAAGAGTTGCAGTCAGGGCTCTGACACAAGCTCACCAGGAAAAGACGATGCCCTCTGTGTCTGTCTTCTTCGGGATGCCTTCTTAAGGACCTTGTACCCTTGCTATCCCAGCCCTTGAAGAAATGCTCTGCAAAACAGAAAGCTGGTTGAGCATCTCGCTACATGTACCCAAAAAGCAAAAATTCAGTCCATCCATTGCAAGTCATAGCAGTTTTCTGCCTTTTTTTTATTTTTCATTTCCCCGGTAAATATTCTATTCATATATGCAAACATATTTCTGTTTGAGTAATATTTCTGTTATACCGGGACAGCGTGTGCCTGTAGCTCCCCCTCTCCTGAAATCCAGAAGAATTGATGCAACACAGTTTTTGATTCAAGCAGTGAATCCCAACTACTCTAAATCCTTCCCTGCAGCTCCTCCCTCCCCTGAATATCAGTACTGTAAATAAGTGGCTGGTCTAAAAAAGAGTAGGCGGTGCATAATGTTTAAAAACAGTAACTTGTTGAGCAAAGCTATTTAAAAAGATTCCGAGTACCACATAATAAAGGTACTATCAGCAAATACCAGACTGACATCTCAGCTAGCTTTACTGGGCTGTGAGTTATTGCTGTGGTCAATAGATCTCTTTTCTGTAGCATTCTGCTTATGTAGGTGATAAATCTTACAGTCTTGTGGGAATAGGGTTAGGCTTCTGCTACTCTGCCCCATTATTTTTCTCCTACATCATTTAGAAAACTGCTGGACTGGACCATGTTTGGTGCAGCGACTTTTTGTTCAGCTACATAGTAAATTTTATTGTGCATATTAAATTTTAGCTCAGACCACATTTTAAAGCCTGTCTTGACAGAAGGTGAAAGTGAAATAAAATCTTAAGCAAAAGATCAAATAAACATGAGAAGTAGAAAACAAATGCTATTTTTAATGAAATTTTTAGATGCAAAATACAAAAAGATAAAAAGTTTTGTGTTTGATCATAAGGGGTTTTTTTTAATATTTTATTCAAATCTGAAGAATGAATAATTTAGTAGCACGCACTCATTCAGAGAAATTTTCAGTAATTCTGTAAGCTCTGGGACTGTTTTAAGCAACGGGTGGTTTGAAATTCTTGCTGTTAAACGAGAAGCAACATAAGGTGATGTTAGGTAATGATGGACACAGCATTTGAATCTTTCATGATTTTGGTGCCACCTCAGTACAGCCACCTGCCAGGAATCACAGCTTCCACTCTACTCCCGTGTGTGCTAGCTCTGTTCCCTCATTTTCCTGGAGACGGAGAGATGTGCTACTGTGCTGTGGGAGCAGGCAGGGGGAAGAGGAGGGGAAGGAGGAGCATGGCTTGCTTTTAGCCCTTGCTGTGAGCGAGCAGAAAAGACATTTCGGTTTTGTTGTCCACATTCAGGCAAAGGGACAGGACAGAGACACAGTGGATTCAAGATGTGAAGGGCAGCAAATAGTAGAGCACAGGATGGTATCACAGACATCTCCAGGTAGCATTAGCACCTGGTGGTGTTAGCATCTTATTCTGTATCAATAATTATGAGTTACCTACCTGATACCACAATAAAACATCACAGTCCAAAGTGTATGAGGTCAGCATATCACTGCAGAATCACAAGGTAGACATGGCTGGGCAAATGTCTGTTATTTATTTATTCATTAGACCATATAAGCTGCAGCAGAATGCTAAATTGCATTTGTAAGAGTTTGTTTGAGAAAGCAAGGGCTTCTTTTATTTCTAACTTTTAAGTCTGAAGAGTACATAAGGACAATGTTCAAATACATAACAAGCTGCTGGAAAGAAGAAAGGAATAGTCTGTATTCTACTTGAATGGCTAAGAAGTAAATTTTTGCAAAAAAGTATCAGCCCAGCTGTTAGGGAAACACCCCTAATGTTAAGGATAAAGGAACAATGGGATAGGCTACCAGTCAGGGATTCTCCATCAGTAGAGGTCCTTAAGGAAGAGGAAGTGTCAAGGAAAAGTGGTATGTTTGCAGAATGTCCCATCAAACCCTATTTTTATTTTGATTCTATTCTGTCCATGATATACATAAATCTTTGTTTCCCAAGTACAGGGTTTGTTAACCCTGAGAAATTGGTTCAAGCATCTTTGGTGATTCTTCTTCTATTCCCCTTGTCAAACAACTATTTTTCCCTTTCTGACTAGATTTCTTCCTTATTTTCCTCACAGATTTTGCTCTTCACTAGGCCTTCCAGAAAAGTTCTCTGCTATCCTCTTTAATTTTCCACTCCACAGTGCTTTGGTATTGACTGTCTAGCTTGGAGAGGACAAGTACTTCTGTTATCAGTTCTTTTTTCAGTACCTGGAGTAAACTCTTCAGATTTCTGTAGGAAAGCTCTCTGGATGTAACAACAGGTCTTTGACCATATCTTTTTTCATTAGTCCCCAATGCCAGTCTAGCTTCTCAGTTAGAGACAGTTGAGAAGCAGCTGTTCAGCTGTGGGAGAACTTCTCAGCTACTCTTTCCATAAAGGAAAGGTAAATAGCTGCTATGCCACTGGATGAACATCTGTTAGTTTCAATGAGGAAAGTAAAATCATGAACTTGGATTTTTTTTTTTTTTTAGATATGCTGGCTGAAAGTATTTAGGTTGTGGGGTACTTAGCTCTTATCTATAAAACCTTCCTTAATCTGTTATGTCTAAAGCCCTGTGCGTGGTCTATATGGAACCCTACTATGTGCAAGGACTTTCTTTACATGATTGCTGCTACTTAACATTTTTTTTCTACCATTGGAATGGAAAGGTACCAAATGATTTCATAGCATCAGGCTAGAAAATGTGCAGCAGTCCTTTGTGTTTTGGACTTTGGCTGACCATACTAAAAAAAAAAAATGTTCCCCAACTGTTGTAGTGCACAGACTGCATAATAGCAAGCTTCTGTGTGCTAATCTGAAATAAAAGTCTTAGTTGTGAAAATAGCTACCCAACCAGAAAATAAAGGAGTACATTAAGCTACTCTAACCTGTTTTTCATTTATTTTTAAATTGAATAAGCAACATACAAAGAACAAAATTTTCCCAATACACAAAAATGATCTTGTACTTTAGGGTCTAATATAAGAAGAGACCAAAAAACTGCATGGCTTACTGTAGCATCATTAAAGGGTAGAGTAGTTCTGATAGTATTATAGGGCAATAGGAATGGGTCTGAGTAATGAAGTGGCCTCCACCAGCTTTGGATGTGTACCATAGCATGAATATTGCTTAAATCTTTATCAAATTGATGGTCTCTACAAGCAGAAGCCATGCTTTGTTTATAAGAGCTATGCAGATAGGTTAAACTTGTTTTCTTATAGGAATCATTAAGCATTTGCCATACAGAGTTGTAACAACAGGTAGTAAGAAATGAAAATAACATGAGTTGTATTGCCACTACGCAAAGCTGCTTCATCCCACTGGCACTTTTAGCCACATTTCAAAACATGTTCAGCTTTATAGTAGTAACATTTACTTTGTGTTCCTAACTGAATCCCAGTTTCAGAAACATCTAGTTTCTCCTGGGAGCTTTAAGATTAAGATGGCTATAAGATTTATTTCCCAAACTGTTGGATATTTTTGCCTTGTGTCTTTGAGTAAATCTTCTTTCTGATACATTTCTCTCTGTATTTGGTTCCACATGCAAATCCAAACCCTTCTCATTTTTACCCCCCTTTAGCTCAGTTGTCTCCTGAAGTGTTCTTCATACATGTATGACTTGCTACCTCCTCAACCAGCACCTTCTGCTTTTCAAAAAGATCCCTGTTTGGAAGACAGGAGACACATAGCATCACTGTCATCTTGTCACAGTTGCTCATAGGAGGAAGGAGAAGCTATTGTGGAAGTAATGCTCGGTCTGTGAAACATGTGCTTAGCTTATTCACATGTGCAGTGAGGAGCTGGGATGTACTGGAACATGCTCAAGGCATGTGAAATCATTGGATAGTTTAGCTGTCAAACTCTAACAAGTTGCCACCAAGTTTCATAGGCATATAGCTTTTTCTGCCCATTAAATCAGCTCAGTCTGTGATGTTGCAGTCACTGTAGCACAGAGCCATGGAAATTAGAGTCGCCATTAAAACTGGAAAGCATCTAACTAGAAATAAATCATAACTGTTAACAACAATGCTTATTAACTGTTCAGACACTACTATTACTTAATGTAGCTGGTAGTTTTTTCTGTCTTCATGTCTTCTAGATGGCATGTTTTAATCAAATGCAAGTTATTAAGCTCCAGTGCATGAGTAACTGGTAAAAAGTATTTGGACTGGCTTATGAAAAGTCAGACTAGATGGTCTAATGATCCCTTTTGGTCTTAAGAACTATGAATCTTGTCCCAGAGTTTATTATCATTTTCCTAGAAGGCTGTGAGCTATGAAGGGACATGGAGTCAGGAAAACTAGAGATGGATTGTCTCATAATTCTGAGGTCTACTCCTGTGAAATCAACTAGTAACTTGCTAAAAAACCAAAGAAATCCATTTGGCTCTAAATTCCATGCAGTATAATCACTCCTTAAACATGGACTTAGATTTAGCCCCTCACTGTAGTTGGGCATGAAACATATATCTTGATCGTGGCCTCTTTGTGACCTAAAAGTCTGTACATATGCCATATGCAGTTGCAAAACTGTCAGAAATGACAAAACCTGGAGATTGGCTTGTATAGGGCACTGGAAAGTGTAAGCCTATCACTGCCCCACTCTTAATGTATCTGGCATGTAAATGGAAGAAGATTTCTCTTTTAACTGCCTCTTACCTTGATTGGCAGATAATGTCATCATTTTGACTGGTAGTCCCCAGTCAATCATGCGTCATATTGTAATGCAGATTTCCCTTGATTCCCTGAAGGATATACCAGACTCTGAGAGTCCCTTGCCAGAGTCTTTACATATTACTGTACTTCTCAGTGATGGGTAATTCACCATTTTTTGGCTTTGCTTTGCTTTGAGAAGCGGTTCTCTAGGTTTTGTGGTTCTTCCCTAAACAGGCAGGACTAAAGTGAAGACACAAAAAAAGCTCCTTAAAATGTTTTTCAAAAACATTGACAATTGATTCACCAATTAGAAGACCTTACAGTTTATTGTATGCAGCAATGGACCAACTGTTGAAAAACATACAGTTCAAAATAATGAGCATTTTAAGTAGAAGACTATGTAAAATTCTCTGAGATTTTCTGTCTGAGAATGTCATCATATGTATAAAGAATTTCAGGTGCTTTGCACTAGGAAGTTTGAATCCTGAATGACATAGCTGACGTACTGACTTCTTCATTTCTCCTCTACTCAAAAATCACGAGCCGAAATCACATGCAAACATCAGGTGTCTTTTGTTTCATGGAACTGCACAGTCCTGTAAGTATGAAAACTACAACAAATACAAAAAGCAACAACTAAAAACACTTGGTTATATTAACTAGATCAGTTTTGCCTATTTCAGATGTTTCATTAGTCCAGACTGAGTTCCTGGCATTACTGAAGAGTAGGAATGCTGTCAAATAGTATCAGCCAGTTACTGGACAATACAGGGAAGCAGATTGCCTATAATTATAGGTGGCAATGGAATAGTAAGTCCTTGATCACATATTGGATTATAATGGACATATTAAGAACAATGGGCTGGTTTGTTTTCCTAAAGTCTGATTGTTTTTCTAGTAGTACAATATATATCATGGAACAATTACTTTTCCTAGTATCTTCCTTCTAA
>VYZW01009840.1:0-17165 GCA_013401315.1 Balaeniceps rex
GGGGACGGGGCCCCGAGGGGTGGGCCCCGCCTGCGCGGGCGCCCCCGCCGCCATGGCGACCGGCGCCCGCCCTCCGCGCACCTCTCGCGAGACTGTCCGGGACGGACCCGCGCATGCGCACGGGCGGCACTGCGCACGGGCGAGTGGCAAGCGCCCTCCCTCGGAGCACCGGAAGTTCCCCTCTCTCAGGCATCGGCGGAAGCCTTCCCCATTGGCTGGGCGTTGCTGGGAGCGCCGCCGCTGGTGATTGGCGGCTCAGCGCGCGGGCGCCGCGCGGGGTCAGGATGGCGGCGCCGGCCCGGCGGACTGTGGTGTTCGTGACGGGCAATGCCAAGAAGCTGGAGGAGGTGGGAGTGGGGGCGGCTGCGGCCTGGCCTGGCCTGGCCTGGCCTGGCCTGGCCTGGTGGGGCCGGGGCCTGGGCCTGGGCCTGACGGGCGGGTTTCCCTTCCTTTTCCATCCGCAGGTCACTCAGATCCTCGGGGACTCCTCTCCCTACGCGCTGGTAGCGAAGAAAATTGACCGTAAGTTGGCGGCGGGGCCCGGGGGGACGCGGCGGCCCGGCCCGGCCCGGCCCGGCCCGGCCGTTTTCTCAGCGCCTGCCTTTGTGTCCTCAGTGCCGGAGTACCAGGGGGAGCCGGACGAGATCTCCGTGCAGAAGTGCCGCGAAGCCGCCCGGCAGGTTGCTCCCTTTCTCGTTCCCCTTTCCCGCCGGTCGGAGCGGTGGTGTGAGTGCGGGAGCTCCGCGGGACCCTAGCCCCGGCGGGGTGGGAGGGAGCTGGGGGCGGCGGGGCTTCTGACCCGGCCCAGAGGAAAGTCAGGGACGCATCCGGGCCCGGCCTGGCCTCGCTGCACTCCTGTCAGCTGGCTGTTTCTGGCATATGCTGCGTAGTGGTGGATTCTCACTGGTGACACAGTGTTTAGGCAGTCCCGCTGCTGCTCCTCTGGCCTCTTGTGTCCCTCAAGCAGCAGGAGGACATGACGGCTCCTTCAGTCCAGCCCCAGCGGTTGTGGGACACTGAGTTTTCTGTCAGCTGGAGCTTCTGATGGATCACCTTCCAGAGCTGTCTCTGGGATGGGTGTCTTAAAAGAACTGAGTGAGGACTGAGACTCGAGGAGAATGCAGGTGTGCCTCCAGGACACAGGCTTTCCCCCTCCTTATCCCACCATTACTGCACCCCAGGAGGGCAGGGGGTGTTCAGCCCTGTTCATTTTTCTCCATGTGAGATCTTCCCTACCACACTTCAGCCACTCCGGCCTGCCTGGGGAGAGCATGGATTTAGTTGTGTCTGTCTGGTATGGATTGCCTCCGAGGAGAAGTACTTTAGTGACTGGTGGATTTTTGTGACGTTGCTGTTATCGTGGAAATGTGAGAATAGGATAGAGCAAGAAGATGGGGTTGGAGGCAGCGCCTTCCTCTAGGTCTAATGTTTCCATCTCTTGGGCTTTCGCTGTAGGTTCAGGGACCTGTTATAGTAGAGGATACCTGCTTGTGCTTCAATGCCCTGGGGGGGCTTCCAGGACCGTACATGTAAGTAGGAGGGCACCTTCACGATTTGTGTCTTAGAGTTAGGAGCACAGGCTGGCAGGGTGTGCTTCATGGGGGATTCTCCACATGCCAGGAGCAATAGGGTCAGGGAGGTGATTACTGGTCTGTGTCTTTGGCTTCATCCTGCACCCCAGGGCAGGGATGTAGCCCTGCTGTAAGTCGCGGTGCAGGACAAGAGAGACAGACCCAAATTGTTGGCTTCGGCTCCCAAACTACGGTGCCTGCTTCTGCAGCCAGCTTGGGAACCTGGCCCCACAGCGGGCTCTGCATAGTTAAGGCACCATGCATTTCAGCAGGACTTTGGGATGAGTGTCCTATAGCTTCTCATAGGGACAGCTTTAATCTAACAGGTAACAAGATTATTATATTACAGTATAACTCCTCTAATAAAATACTGCCTTAGCTCTTGGAATTAACTTTTAGTGTGATTAATTCTTCCAAACTATCTCTGCTGAGCTAAGCAGAGACATAAAAGCTTTATATGATAAAGTTGGCACTAGAACTAGGTGTAAGATATGAACAAGTTGAGTTGAGAAATGTGTTTCGGCGTGTCAGTGCTCACGAGTGAGAACCGGGTTATTTACGTAGACCCCAGTTCTGCAGTAAATTAAATACCCTGCTGCTCTTTTCACTGTGTCCCATTCAGTTTAAGAGCTGAGTCTGTCATTATCGGTAAATAATCTAGAATGAGGTGATTTGACAGCACATTTAAGAGGCATTCAAAGGGCTATGAAAATGTAGGCAACGATGTCTCAAGGATGCCTGTATTTCTGAGAAATAATAGCAAAAATTAATCTTTCCTCTCTTCTTCCCCTTCAGAAAATGGTTCCTGGAAAAACTCAAACCAGAAGGTACTGCCTCCTGTGTTACTGCTCTGCATTTAATTCGTTCCTTTCCAAATGGAATGGATTGCTGCCCATGCTGGGTTCTGCTGAGCGTGCTTGCCCACTGCACTGCCCATTTCATAGCTGGTTCCTTTCTTGTCTGTCCAGCTCTGTCCCTTCACATTCTCTCCTTGAGCCTGTTCTGTGCCCTTCTTCACGGGATGTTGTCTCCCCCAGTAGCTTCAGCATCATCCCTGGATTCCCAGACTCCTGCCTCTGCAGGCTGGTGGCAGGGCTTGTGGGAACATCTTGTTTGACATCAGTCTGACCTGGAAGACCTGCTGCTCCCTTTGTCTTCTGTGCAAGCCTCTCTCCACCAATGCTCACCTCCCCTGGCGTGCAGTGACTGCCTTTGATCCCGCAGTTAAGAGCATGGCTGCAAATCCTGCACTGGTGTCACGAGCATGAGCATTAATCATGCTAATTCAGAGTGGGCTTTAGTCCTCTCTGGTGCTGCACGCTCGTTTGCTTCCACTCACAAATAAATAGCAGGGCCCTGCAGCTCATGCTGGGTTAGATTTGAGGTGCTGGCTTCAGTCAGACAAGGGACTCAGCCAAGGGCATCCTTGTGCCTGAGCTTTGTCACCCCCTGTAGTTCTGCCTCTTCCTTGTGAATGTCAATGCAGAATGCTCCCTCGATCCGTCTCTAGGTGGGTGTGTTGCGCTCTGAGGGAAAGGCAGTAACGCTGGGATTCTTTCTGTGTCTCTCAGGCCTGTACAAGCTGCTGGCTGGGTTTGAAGACAAATCTGCCTACGCTCTCTGTACCTTTGCGTTCAGTACTGGAAACCCAGAGGAACCAGTGAAGCTGTTCAAAGGCCAGACTCGTGTAGGTGGTGTGCCCGGGGAAGGGAACATGCTGAGGGAGGAGGGCTGTAATGTGAATTTCATAACAGCATTGGCTCCGTTGAGGACAATTTTAGTGGCTTCTGGGTTGGTGAATGCCCTCAGAGCTTGTTGAGAACAGGTTGAGGGAGAGCGTGGGTGGTGGGTGCTGCATGCTGCAGCCTTTTCACCCAGCCATACGTACCGATCGCTTTGCATGTTACCTCAGGCTCTTCAGCCCCCTCATCTCCCTCTGGCAGGGTTGTATTTGAGTTAGCTCTGTTAATTGTGGGGGTAAAGGGGCTGTCAGCATAGGGCAGCGTGATGGAGCACTGAGTGTGGGACTGCTAATTTGGTTTATGTCCTGGGAATGAGGACAGCACCACGTACCAAGCCTTTGGTGACCACCATGTGAGCTATGGCTGCATGTAGCTCTTCAGTCTGTTTGAAATGCGACTGCGAGGGAAATGCTGCAAAACCACAGCTTACGGGGCTTTTTTGCTTTCTCGTGGCAGGGGCTGATAGTGGAGCCCAGAGGCCCTCGAGATTTTGGCTGGGATCCTTGCTTTCAGCCAGACGGCTACAACCAGACGTAAGTTGTGTTTTACCTATGGCTCTTTACGTAAGGAAAGGCAGGGTCGAGGTTGCGCGTGGAGAGGAACCTGCTTACGAGCGAGGGTGGCAGGGAGAAAACGCCCTCCTGGAGCTGAACGTGGTGGGTTACGGGGAACCCACTTTTTTTTTTTTTGCTGGCATGTCACTACAGATGCCCCACTACAGTCGAGCAGGGAGACGGCGAGCAGAGGGGGGAACTCTCGGTGACTGGGAGGGACGCGTGCTGTAGCGTATCTGGTGCTGAGACTCGTGGTTTCTCTCCCCTGCAGCTACGCCGAACTGCCCAAGGCAGTGAAGAACTCAATCTCGCACCGGTACAGAGCGCTGAGCGAGCTCTCCGCCTTCTTTCTTCAAAGCAACTCGACAGAGCCCCTCTCTGGTCCCAGCTAGCCTACCCGGGCTGTGGGCACCCTGTGTTGTCCGTGTCACGTACTGCCCCGGGAGAGCTCCGCTCTGCCGCGGGTTGCCATTAAAGCTGCTCCTTTTGAAGCCCACTGGTACCTTTTCCCGCCCGCTGTTTTTGTTGCTCCAGAAGCGCTGCAGAGCCCATCAGGTCTGGATTATTTAGGCTGCACGTTTGTGCCTCAGGCGAGCTTGCAGTGGCCGCTGTGTCTGTGCCCGTGCCCGGGCATTGCCTGCCGCCCTTTCTGCCTGGGTAAACGGCAGAGACCTGGGTAGCGCAGACCACCGAGTCCCGAGGCTGCCTGTACGACCGCGACGGCAGCGCCCCAGGGACCGGCTGCCCCCTCCCGGGGCCGGGGGCCGGGGGCCGCAGGTGCGGCGGGAGCGGCGAGCCAATGGGAAGCGGCCGGGGAGAGAGGCAGCCAATCGGTTGCGGGGCCGTCGCGTCCAATGGGCGCACTGCGCACCCGGATGCAGTCAGCGCGCGGCGCGGCGGGAGTGGGGGCACGTGCACCGGGCGCAGCCCCGGGACTGAGCCCGCCCGGCCATGGACCTGCTGCCCCGGCGCCCCGGGGAATTCGGCTCGGCCCGGTACTGGGATCGATTCTTCCGGCAGCGCGGGCAGCGGCCCTTCGAGTGGTACGGGGCCTTCCCGGAGCTCTGCCCCGTCCTGCACAAGTACGTCCGGCCCCGCGACAAGGTGAGCCCCTTTCGGTACCCAGCGCCGTGTGCCCAGGCCGGCCTCCTCCTGGGCGGCGAGCTCTGTGCCGCCGTGTCCCGGCTTAAACAGCCGCCGTGCGCTGACACGGACGGTGCCAAGCCCCCGGTGTGCCGCAGCAAGAGAACAGGAGAGACCCACGCCTTGCCCTGGGACGGGGAGCTCTGGAGGTTAAAACATCCACATCATCCCCAGAAGAGAGGCAACAGATGCATCGCTTCTGTGCCCATGTGACCTTTCTATGTGGAAATGTTATCTTAGGGCCCCGGAGAGTGGTTTTGTAGGTGCTGTGGGCGTGGTTTTCACAGAAGGCTCGTGGCCATGGCTGATATTTGCTCGTAAAACGCTTTGGGGTGCGTTTCCAGGGCATTCTCACCATCACGCTGCTCTTGTGCTGCTCCCCAGGTTCTGGTGGTGGGCTGCGGGAACTCGGAGCTGAGCGAGCAGATATACGACGTGGGGATGTGCGAGGACATCGTGAACATCGACATCAGTGATGCGGTGATCCGTCAGATGCAAGAGCGGAGCGGGAGCAAGAGGCCAAAGATGAGCTACTTGCTGATGGACATGCTTCAGATGGACTTCCCTGATGCCCATTTCCAGGTGGTCCTGGACAAAGGCACGCTGGATGCGATCCTCACTGATGAAGAGCAGGCCACTCTAGCCAAGGTGGACAAGATGTTTGCCGAGATCAGCCGGGTTCTGCAGGTAGGAGGGCGCTACTTCTGTGTCTCCTTGGCTCAAGCCCATGTGCTGAAGAAAGCGGTGGAATACTTCTCCCAGGAAGGCTGGGTCGTGCGCATCCATCAGGTGGCCAGCAGCGGGGACAAGCAGAAGTTTGTCCTACCGGTCTTTGTCTATGTCATGACAAAGTTCAGGAAGATCCCCGGCTCCGCACCGCAGATCCTGGAGATCTGCCCCGAGGAGCAGGACAAGCCGATGCGGATGGAGAGTGCAGAGCAGCTGGTGGCAGCGGTGAAGGACAGGCAGCATTATGCCCTGCTCTGCGGCCAGCTGAGCAAAACGCCCTGTGGGGAGCAGGTTTCCCTGGATCTGTGTGACAAAGAGAGCGGGAGGCCTCGCTACACGCTGCACGTGGTTGACAGCCCCTCAGTGAAACCTTCCCGGGACAATCACTTCGCCATCTTCATCAGTGAGTACAGCCTCTCCTGCTGGCAATGAGATGGTGCTCTGGCCAGGAGCTGCAAAATGGCCAGCGGTCCTGGCCCTGCTGAAATCGGGGCTAGAGAGGGAAATAACCTGCCTGTGTGGGGTTTGGTTGATGTTTTATTCTTGGCTTTGCAGTGGGACATGTGTTTGCCTGGTGGTGCAAGCAGAGGTCTGGCACAGAACTTGCTGGCTGAGCAGATGCCCATCTGGCAGCAGAGGGACGCTGCCTGCCCTGCCTCCAAGGTGGTCATTCCTGCCTTGATGCGGGTGATGGCCACCATAGCACATCACTGCATAAAGCCAAAGTGCAGCAGACGGAGCTGAAAACGCATTGCTGGTTTGTGCAGGCGTCCTGACTTGCCAGGGCCAGGCTCCTCAGGGCTGCGGTTTGCGCTTGCACTTGTGGAGATGTGTCAGGCTCCACCAGCAGCACTGTACCCTCCCTCCATGCCTGCAAAGCTGGGGCTTAGCACAGCCTGGAGATGGGTTATGAGGCTGTTGGACACCCTCTTCTTATGAGACATGGCTTTTCCAGCCTCCTGCATGAGCCTGCCCAAAACGGGGAAGGCCCTGGCTCTCTTGATGGTTGCAGAGCACAGCTCTAGGCATGCAGTGGTACCTCCTCGTGATGTCTTGCCATTCCCTGCGGCTCCTCTCTTGGAGGTCAGGGTGGTCGCTCAGGGACCAGGACTGGCCCAGGCTGATGGCAGCCCCTTCTGCAGTCCCACAGGGCAGAGAAACTGAGTGGCTCTTTGGGACAGAGGAAGGGCGGAGGCAGCTGGCCGCCAGCGCAGGCTTCGGGCGCCTGGTCACTGTGGCCCTGCACAGGGAGCAGCGTTACGAGGGCATGGCCGGCATCCAGGCAGAGCTGTCAGGGAAGGTGATGGAGCTGGCCCCGCCGGGCCTCCCTGCCCGGCAGCAGGTGAGCCCCCCCGCCCGGCCCCCTTGCTTGGCTTCCCCAAAACCAGGGCCAGGCTGGCTCTCCACCAGCAGCAAGTCCTGCTTCTCCAAGAGGCCAAGCTGCAATGCGTGAGCTGGCTGTCTTGGTGGGGAGGAGACTGGCCTCAGGTGTAGCTCCTCTCGGTTTTCCCTCCAGGTGGCTGCCTTTGCTTGGAGGCAGGATTTGAGGATCCTGCATGGCAGGATTCAGTGTGAAGTCCTTGCCCTCCAAAACCCAGCATCCCAAGAAAACCAGGCATCCCGAAACCCTGAGAGCATCTGGCCCCTTCTGAATCCTGGCTTTAACTTCCCTCCTGTCTCCTTCCTGCCCCAACTCCCCAAACCTAAGCTCTTGCAAGAAGTCTTGGAGTGTTTGCTCCCTGTACCCTGACACACGCGTATGGGAAGGAAGCTGGTATCCCGTGCACTGGTCCCCAGCTCCCCTGTGGCTGCCTACAGTGTATCCTGCTGCTCGTGCGCTGTGTCTGCTTTGTCCTGGCTCTTTAGCCATGGTCAGGACAGCAGGAATGCCAGGGTATGTTCCTGTACCTTTCCTTCCTCATGCCAGTCCCTGTCCTCCCTGCAGGTGCCCTTCCTGTCTGTGGGAGGGGACATAGGGGTGCGGACGGTGCGGCATCGTGACACCAGCCCCCTGAGCGGAGAGTACGTCGTGGAGGACGTGAAGGGGGACGGCACCTGCTACTTCCGCCGCCTCGTCTTCCTCCGCAACAGGAACGTGGTGCAGTCAGAGGCTCGGCTCCTGGCCCCCACACCTCTCCCAGGTATGTGGGGCAGCCAGGAAGGGGCAGGGGCCAAGGGTGACTTTTTGGGGTGGCAAAGAGTGAGATTGATACAGGAGGAAGATAGAATTCCCGCTGGGACCTGCCTGCCTTGTCCTGGAGCAGCTCTGGGAGTGTTTTTACACTCTGCTGCTTGCCTTGTGGGTGGGACAGGGGTTGGGGGTGGCTAGTCCCCACAAAGCACCCCTGTCTCCCACCTTGCCTTACCAGCTGATGCCTGTCATTCAGGCCAGAAGAAGCGGAGGAAGGACAAGAAGAAACCCAGCCCCGCTGAGCCACCTGCAGCCATTGACAAGAGCTACCTGTGCTGTGAGCACCACAAGGCCATGGTCGCGGGGCTCTGCCTGCTGGGGGGCCCTGACCCCCTCCCAGGTGACAAGGCTGGCAGTGGGAGGCTGTGCTGGGGTGGGCACGTGTGTGTCCCCATGCCCCAGCTCCTTGGGGAAGGGCTTTCCTGGCCAAGGTGCCCCACACACCCTTCCCAAAGCGGTTTGGGGCTGGCGGGTGGGATGAGCAGTGGGAAGGTGGCCATCCTGGTAGCTCACTGGGTGCTCTCCATTGGCAGGAGCCCTGCTGGCAGTGCTGGTTGTGGGTCTCGGTGGGGGTAGCCTGCCCCTCTTCGTCCATGACTACTTCTCACAGGCCCATGTAGCTGTGGTGGAGATTGACCCCTCCATGCTGGAGGTGGCCACGTGCTGGTTTGGCTTCTCCCAGGGTGACCGGATGAGGGTGCACATCTCCGATGGCCTGGACTATGTGGCCAAGCTGGCAGCTGAAGGTACCATCTTGCGGAGTATTCCGGGTACCCCATCGAGCCCAGTGTGTGACATGCTGGGGACTGGAGTCCTCGGCTGCTTTCACCCTCTGCTTCCCATCCCTGCCCATCTCCTGCCATGTGTCACGAGCTCCAGCCTCGCCAGGTCTCTGCAGCTCACAGGCCTCTCCTTGCCAACTTGTGCAGGGGACCTTAGATTTGCTGCCTCCCCCAGCGCTGAGGGCTGCTGCTGTGGGTCTCATTTGGAAAGAGAAACCCCAGGAGAGAGAAGCAGCCGTCACATGGCAGAGGGGGTGTCTTGACCACCCCATTCGTTGCCTCCCCACTGTGTGTGGCTCATCTCTGTCCCATGGGATCACAAGTCTCTGCGTTCCCTCCTGCAGCCCGAGCCCAGTATGACGCCATCATGTTTGATGTGGACAGCAAAGACCTCACGGTGGGGATGAGCTGCCCGCCCCCAGCCTTCGTGGAAAAGCCCTTTCTGCAAAAAGTTAAAACCATCCTCAAGCCAGAAGGTAGGAGGGAAGATCCAGCCATGTTCCTGAAGCCAGGCTGGCCAGTCCTGTGCAGGATTTGAGTAATGGGGCTGTGCCACTGTTTCTCATCCTGGAGAATAGCGGCCACAGCCAGGATTGCTGCGTGGCATCTGCCGCTCCTGGCGGGTCTGGATCCGGGTGTTTCAGTGGGCGTTGTGACAGCAGGGAGCAGGGTGGAGCGGGTGGCCTGCGGCGCTGCTGGGTCAGGCAGGCTGAGACATCCCGGGGGGCCAAGAAAGGCTGCAGGAAGGCAGAGGGTGTAGGTGGTACTTGGGAACAGATCATGGGAACCCATGACCCGCATGGTGGCAGGGATGTGGAGCTGGGCCAAGGGCACCGGGGGATGCCAGTACTCCTTGTACTGCCATGGGAGAGATGTTTGCACCAGGGTGGCACCGATTCAGCTGTGTTCCCACAGGGAGGCAGGGAGCAGGGTGGTGTACGTGGGCTGGTCTGAACTCCCATCCTTCTCACCCTGCTGCAGGAGTCTTCGTGCTCAACTTGGTGTGCCGTGACGCCCAGCTGAAGGAGTCTGTCCTGGCCACCCTCAGGGAGGTCTTCCCGCTGCTCTACGCACGCCGCATTGAAGGGGAGGTCAACGAGATCCTGTTCTGCCAGCCCAGCCCCGAGGGCTGGCAGGACCCCACAGAGCTGGGGGCACGTGCCCGGGCGCTGGAGGCAGCCCTGCGGCAGCCTGGGCGCCCCTGGGACAGCTCGTACGTGCTGGCAGACATGCTGCAGGCTGTCAAGATCCTCTGAGAGGGGCTCCAACGCCGCTTGAATGAGAGAGTGGTCCTCACGTGGGTGCTGTGGCCCCACAGCGGAGGGGTGCCTGTGGCTGGGACTGCCGCCCTTGGGGGGCTGGTGCTGGCCTGGGTCTCCCTGAAGGATGGGACTGGCACAGGGAGGCGCTCCCCCCAGCATGGCTCCCTGGGAAGGGGTCCAGGACCATGGAGGGCTGTGCAGCCCAAGGGGCAGTGCTGGTAAATAATAAAGTGCTCAGGGCTGCTCCGAGGCCCGCAGTGCTTTGCTAGGCTTATTTCTGGAGTGCCCAGCACCCCTGGAAAAAGTACAGTCACCTCCACTCTTCAAGGGCATGTCTTGGGTGCAGAGAGCTGCCCCTTGTACCCCACTGCCCACTGCACCCTTCCCCAAACTGGACCCCAACGTGTGCCTGTCCCTCTTCTGCATCTCTCCAGCCATTGCCACTGTGAACTGGGACCTGTAACCCCCTGCATCCCCCAACTCTTCTTCTCCCCCCCTGCCTCCCTGGGCCAGCAGTGACCCGGCCCTGTGCTCAGGCCCCTGGGGACACCAACCTGCTCCCCCAGCTGGTGCAGGTCAGCCTTCCTGCAGGATGAAAAGGCAGCAGGAAAATACTTATCAGGGTGTTCTGATGGCACCCCATTCCTGTCCAGGTGCCTCATTTTATCTCTCCCAAGGGTTGCAAAGCCTGGTCCCTTCCTGTGAGGTTTAGCTGAAGACCCATGTGTCCTGGCTGGTTACAGAGCAGCTGACTGGCTGGTGCTCCCACATTCATCAGAAGTCATTTGGGGGGGAGCTTGTCTTTCTCTCCTGCAGCAGCTGGTACCAAAATGAGTCTAAGACATGGTACCAAAATGAGTCTAAGACATGGTACCAAAATGACTGGCTTGCAGACATCAAGGTGACAACCTGCTCAGGCACCGTGATGCTTTGCTACTGATCCCACACCCTCACCCCACGCTCCCTTCTGCCACTGGCACCCTGAGTGAGGACATCTTTCTGGCAGCTGCTTCCCAAAGCAAACCCTCCCCGGCCCAGGGTGGTAACAACACACCAGAAACAGCTCCAGGAGGGATCTGACCTAGCTGTTGGCGTGGAGGCAACAGCAGCCACATCTCAGCATCGCTGCTGGAGGCATCTCACCAGCTTTGCAGCTCATGCACCCTGTCCCACCAGGGTGTTGGTGGGCTGCCGCTCATCAGCCTCTCCTTCCTCAGCAGGACTGAGTTCTCCTCTACCTGTGGAAATCCTTTGTTTGGAAAGCCGAGCAAGAGGGTGCGTGAGCCCGAGGGTTTGCTGTTCCCCAGCCCCACGTGGGCCATGGAAAGGTCACCCCAAGGGCGCTCACACTCTGAACCAGTGGGGACTGCGGCCATGGCACTGATGCAGAAGATGGGGCTGTTTGTGCCCAGGAGGCACTATGGCAGCCATGCTGACAGCAAGCACATCCCTCCGATTAGCGACCATAGTTGTATTTGAACTTGCCAGCAGGTTCTGCTTTGGAAATTGCTCTGTTCAGATTCCTTCTCTGATGCTCCCTGCCTTATTCCCCTTCACACAGAGGGACAAATCAGTGTCCTACTTTCTCCCTGGGCTGGCCTGCTTCTATGCAGAGGGAGCAGATGCTTTTTTAAATAAGTGTTTTTGATGGTTCCCAGGCGCTGGAGAGCAGGGCTGGCCTGCTCCCTGCCTCAGATAAAGGATGGCAGCATGGCACATGTCCTCCATACGTTGCTCACAACTTGGCTGCTTCTCTGTGCTGTAGTGTGTTCAGGGCAGTACGTGGTCGCTGGTCAACGGGAGAGACAAGGCTGGGGCTCGAGCTGGGTGGAAGGCTGCCTGCCCCCATGCAGTTAGTTTCTAAAGCTCCTCTGTGATGAGCACTTTTTTGAAAGATATCTATTATCCATCCAGCTTAGCGATGGCAAATTTCTCAGCTGGATCAGCAGTGCTGCATTTAGTTTATTTTTAACTTAGTTTTCAATTCTCGACATAATTTCAATGACATAGGTTTGTGTGTGTGCCCTTTATTTTACCAAAACGATCTCCTTTCTTCCCCAGGAGCTTATACAAAGGCTGTGTTCATCCCTCCCTTGTCCAGTTCTGCCTTTCTGTTGTGCTTCCTAATCGCTGTGTAACGCCACATCCTGGTGGAAAAACAAAAGCCATCTATTAGAAACAACATAAGGATGAAATCTCAGTTCATTGCAGCTGTCCTTGCAGCAACTGACAGCCCCACAAGTTTGGTCTGGAAATACATTTCAGCTGGAAAGTTGGCAAATTCATGAGTGCTGCAAATACCTGAAATCCTCCTCTGCAGGTAAAATGCTCTGAGGCTGGAATAATTGATGTGTGGTAAATATTTCTCTCCTGGCAACCAAAACATGAAGCTAATGCATATGTTTGGCAACTCTGTTTCTGTTGAGTGTTTTGGCAATATACTCATGTTTATGTCCCTTACTCCTCACTTCCTTCCTTTGCAGCTTGGCACGCTGTAAGCAGCGGGATGGAAACAAGCACTGCTGTCACTTAGCAACCTCCTGCAGCTTTAAGATGCTGACTTTTTTCCTTTCTGGGTTTCCCAGCACAAAATGAGATGGCCGCATAACTCATCGCATGGCTCAGGCGTGAGGCTGTAGCCAGCTGGGATGCTTTGGTCTGGTCCAGCTCGAATCCTTCTTGGAGCATTGCATCCATGTCCCACTGCTGCTCCAGTGAGCGAGGAACTGGGAGTTGATGGGTCAGCCCTGGGTTTCATGATCTTGGGTGGAGGGATGCAGCTGGTCATGCCCAGCCATGGAGGCTCTTTGGCCCAGGGTGACTCTGTGGCCAGGCAGCTGGCACGACGGTGATGCTATGAGGCAGGCAGCGATGGGGTGCCATACATATACCCCATATGGTATAATCTCTTCAGGTGTCACAGCCCAGATCCCTGCTCTGCAGAAGGACTGAAAGGGGCTGGGCTCTCAGGAAGAGCGTGGAGGTGGATGGGGGGCATACTGTGACCAGTTGAAAGTACATCAAGCAGTTGGGACAGATTTTGCAGTAATATAAGCTGCAGGAACTGAGTGCTGAGACTGATTCCCTCCAGCTGGGAAGAGCTCTGCTGGGCTGAGCCTGGTCCCGCTGCCTGGGGATGCTGCTGCTGCCTGGGCATGGCAGGGTCACAGCATGGCAAAGGCTGCAACGGCCACATCCTGGAGGGTGGAAGCGCCTGGGAAGTGTTTTGTCCGTGAAATCTTCCCTCGGGGAAGCACTTGGCTTGCCTAGCTTTGTGACCAAGGAAGCAGGCGTGCTGCCAGGCTGCAGCGAAGGAGTACAGCTCTTTCCTGGGGTGCTCAGGGCTGCAGGGAAATATCTCTGTGGGCTGCAATGCAGCACAGTGGCCTTTTTCTGCCCTGCAACTGGATGCACCTGACTAAAGGATGCAGCTGGAGGTCACAGGGCAGGAGAGAGGCCACCATGCCAGATGGTACAGGGACTGGGGTGTCACTGTCCTGAGATCCGTGAGTCAGCAGTGCCACAGGCTGCAGGGGAGAGGCAGGGGGAAATGCTGCAGCCGCTACTTCTAATCACAGCTCTGCAGCCACTCTGGCTTTTTTTCACTGGCTTTATTTCTATCTTTTGCAGCTTCAAGGTCTGAGCCCTCCTCCTGGCAGATAGGCAGGCATAACGCTGACCGGCAGGTTCATGCCAGCACTGCAGAGCCAGGTGCTGCTGAGAACCTGGGAGCTCCTCCTGTGCACGGGGCTTCTTGCCCACACCTTCTCCTGCTTTGTGCCGACCAGCTGCCCTGAAAAGCTCTGCAAGACTCTGGATTTGTATCTGAACGAGGTGAGGAAGGTCCCTGGAGAGAAGAAGATTGTGCGTGAAGGAGCCTGCCTCTTCTAAATGCTTCCTGGGGTGGGGAGGATGCAGACTCATCTGTGCTCTGCTCCCCCCGGGGTCCTACCTGCTCTCCTGGCAGGGGAGGTGTGCCTGGCTTTTCACTGCAGGCATCTGCAAATCTCTGTTGTAGTTTATATATAACCCATTTTTCATGAAGGGAATTGCACTGGTGTGTGTTTATAAAGTAGCCTGGGGACCTGATCTAAATGTCCTCAGTTTTAAAGTCACGCTGCCTGGTTAGGAAGCAGTGTCTGTGGGTAAGTTTGTGGGCCAAAATACTACAGCTGCGCCCTGAAACCAGACTATTTTTGCTTTGTATTTTTCTGGAAGTCAGGGCAGGACAAACTTGCTGTCCATAGGCTTGATCTGAAATACACTGGAGGCTTTGGCAGGGCTGGGGGCCCCAGGCAGGCTGTGATGGAGCCAGTGACATCTGGAAGCGAGCAGACAGCGCTGATGGAGACAGCGATGCCAGCGGGGCCAGCGTGCCACCCTGGGGAGCAGGGCACCCTTTCCGCTGTGCTGGGGAGAGGTGGTTGGCAAAGGTCTTCTCTCCTTGCCGAGCCTGGCACGTGGCAAAAGGAAATGATAAACATCATTGGAGCACAACTGGCTGCAGAGTAAAAATAGAGCATGTTTAGCTGGCTAACCAGAGAGCAATGCAGCTCTGTGCTCCTGGGGATCACACCTGGTGCTCCCCAGGGAAACAGTTTCTTGCATGGCTCTCTGATGCTGGTTTGGGTCTTTTTTTTTTCATGTTTATCCATTACAAGAAGCTTTGCAATAGTCTCTGCTAGTACTCTCTCTGTTTCCTTTAATTTAGCCACTCTGGATCTCAACAAATTCAGAAATCCAGGCTGGGCTCTGCATGGGGGTTTGGAACAACCTGCCTGGAGAAGTCAGTTAGAAAAAGCAGAGACCTGAAGACACGCTTGGGTGCCCTTCCTGTCTTCTTCACTGCTCTGTTGGAGTTGTTGGAAAAACAAGCACACTCGTGATAACACGGGCATGCATAATGAATATGTTCATGCTTTTTCCAGAAGGTGGGAAATCTATACTTGGCTGCTTGTGGCTTTTTTCTCAGGGGGAGAGTGGATTTTTGTAAGTGATGGAGTCGCAGGGTGAGTGTTGTCACTTAGCGGCTTTAACTCAGCTCAACAGACAAAAAAGTTTGGTTTGGAAACTTCCCAGGCTTGGGGAATAACTCAAACTTTTCCTAATCTAAGATGTTTTCTTTTTTTTTTTTAATTGTGGAAGCAAACAAAGATGTAATTTAAAGACCTAATGGAAAGGGCAGTCAGTTCCCTAGGTTATCAATTTGCATAGCATTGCTCCCGAGGCGTTGCGCCTTTCTTAATCTTCATTCATCTTTTGTGGAGATGGGATCCTATCGCCATGCTGCTCTTCTACCAATCTACCACAAAGTGCTGCGATGCTCAGATGGGGCAGATTTGGCCAGAATGCAATACTCTTCTTCCTGACTTCCAGCCTCTGTAGAAACCCGTGAACTGGAGGAAGACCAGGCAGCTCTCTAGTGCCTCCTGGCATAGCCCACTCGCTCAGGAGTGGGAAAAAATAAATCATGCTGCTAATTGGCATAATTATGTCAATAATCATAGAAATGATCTCAAGGCTTTTCCCAGAGGCTATGATGCTGGGGAGGTGATCTAACCGCAGTGGCAAAGCCACTGCTAGAGAAGCCATGTCTGTGTTATGCCGATTAAAAACCTCTTAGCCAGAGCTAAAGCAAACAGTTCATTTGTTTCCAGGGTTAGAAGTCAGTCTGTTGTAGAGAGTAATTTTTTACACTTATTGGCTCTGGCCAAGAAGTTTTGATAATCCTCCAGATTGTTAGTATCTGTCAGCCTGCGGGATATTCACAGTTCCCTTTTGTTTTGCTTTTCACGCTGAGTGAGGCTGGTGTCTGGTTTAATACAGAGGATAACTTTTATCGCTGCAGGACTCCAAAGCCTATGTTTTGGATATTTTTGTGTTGTGACTGCTGCCAGTAATCACAGATAAATCTCATCTCTGTTGTTTGCCTGAGCTTTTAGCTCAGCCTCAGTATGCATTTTTAATTGAACCTACTGCAATGATGTGGCTCGGACCTCATTATCACTTCCCAGCCCGTTCCTGAACCACCCACCTGCTACCAGCCCTGCTGGACCCGGCTTCTTGGGCCTGCCCTGACATGGTTCCGGTGAACGCGTGTCTGACCCTGGCAGTGCTCCTGCCCGTGGCTGAGCGTCGCTGCCATTTGCCGGGGCCCCTCATGTGCTGCGAGGATGGATTGTGGTTCCCACTGCTTCTGTTCCCATCATGGGTGGGAGACGGGAGGAATTCAGCCACTGGGACTGCTCCAAAATACCCCGCTCGGCAGATTGGGAAGTGCTGAAGTTAGCTGTCTGCCAGGTCCCTTGCCGGCAAGCGGGACCCAGCTCCTCTGTGTGCTGCCGGTTGGGCCCTGTTCCCAGTTTGGTGCCAAAGTCGTAGCGGAAGAGCGCATGCAAACCTCCACTGGGTGCCGGAGGATGGCACAGCTGCGGGCTCATGGGGGACACCGCAGCCCTTTCTGCCAGTGGGACAGGGTGGCCGGCTGGGGTTGGGGCTCTCAGGGGAGAGGGGCAGCATGGCCGTCTCGTGGGTCGGTACACGGACCTGGGCAAACCATGGTCCCCTTGTGCCCAAGGGTCCCAGCACCGAGGCCAGCTTGTCCACGTGTGGGGATGAGCCCACCAGCCGCTCGAGCGGACCGAGTTGGCAGCAGGTGAGCGGGGGCTCCAGGCTGCCGGGAGGACCCCGCGGATGCTCCCTGCAAGCTGCTGGCCTGTGCCGGTGACCGGCAGGAGGCTCTGCTGGTGCCAGACCGCGAAGGGGCCGCTGCCAGCGCAGAAAGGGCAGAGGGGACCCCACCACCACGGGCTCCCGGGGCTCAGTCCGGCCCTCCCGCACCGGGACCCGCACCGGGCGGGGGCGTGGCCGCACCGGGCGGGGGCGTGGCCTTCCCGCGGAGACCCCGCCCCCAGGCTCGGGGGTGGGACGCATGCGCAGTGCGCCGGCCGTTACCTGTCAGCGGCGGCGGCGGGCGGAGGAGAGGAGGCAGGGAGGGGACGGCGCGGTGCGGCGGGATGGAGGGGCTCATCCCGCTCGTCAACCGGCTGCAGGACGCCTTCGCGGCGCTGGGCCAGAGCTGCTTGCTCGACCTGCCGCAGATTGCGGTGGTGGGCGGGCAGAGCGCTGGCAAGAGCTCCGTGCTGGAGAACTGCGTCTCCAGGTGAGGCGGCGGGCGCGACACCCCCCCCC
>VYZW01009843.1:4188-21460 GCA_013401315.1 Balaeniceps rex
GTTACATTTATTTTATTTTAGAAATTTAATTCACAGTTTTACAGACTAACAAACAGTACTTGAAAGTCTTGAAAATACCAGCTTCATGCTGACCATGAAAAGGTACACATAATCAAAGTGCTATTAATGTGTTGGATAAAAACCTTCACCTGATTTTTGCAACTAGAAAAATTGCAAGAGATTTTTCCATAAGTTATTGAAGGATTTCTTTTTGTAAATCAAAATAAAGTGGGTGAGCAGGAACTGCTGCTCCTTAAATTCATTATTATTATAATGCATTAAATATATATATTAAAAAAACAACATAAAAACCTTAAGAAGACGGGGAAGGAAAGACTTAAGTCTGTAGCTTAAATCACTCTGAAGTGGTTTTCTGACAGGTGTCCTTGCTTTGCCTAAACCTGACTTTTTCTTGACGTGCAGGTTGAAATTTCACAAACCTTTTCTTTATAAACACATACTGACCCCCCCAAAAAAGCGAAGACTGATGTTCCTTTTTTTTCCTGTGTTACATTACTTGTCATACTCTCCATGAAGACTTGTTTTATAAAAAAGTGCCAGGCCAGGACACAATTGTGAGAGTAATTTTTCCTTTCAGTTCTTTGAGCATCCTTGCCAAGCAGGTATGCATCATTCCTGATGTGTTCCTGCCATTGACAGCAAGGAGGATGTCGCCGCATCTGAAAAACCAAAGGCAAATATGAGAGAACAATTAAACAAGGTGACTTATCTTAAATGTTTGCAAATGTCAAAGCATGTTCTTAAGCTGGGAGGAAGGGGTAGAAATGAGTATTACTATTCCTTTTCTGGCTAACTACTGTTCATGAATAAGGGAATAAAGCAGGTGAAAATACTTCACTTGTTTTTTTTTTTTTTCCTTACAACTTTATAATTAATTAGACATATTTGAAAGAAAATAGGATATAGTTCTTTCAGATGGGAATGATCCATGTTCTGAACAAACTATGTTTTAAGACTTCTTAATTGATTTAAGTGTGCTCCATAATTCTGCATTTAGTCTCTTAAATTGTACTGGTGTTTGCAGAGAAGGTGGTTGGTTGGTTGGGTTTTTTTGAGCTGGGGATGTGGGAAAACTGCTCTGTGCTGGCATGCTTTGTACTACCCCAGAGATCAAACTGACTTACCTTTATACCTACTCATATACTAGTGATTGCTAGACATTTGCAAACATAGGAAGGCAAATCTATTAAAGTTTGGGACACTTACGTCTTATTTCGAGGTCTGTCATAGTTCTGTAGCAATGAGTCCTTTTTTCCCCCCTACACTGTCTTCCTGAAAACTTGTTTTTAAAAAAAAATGCAAATGAACTAGATGTAAGACTTAAATGCCGCTTTTCATTAGATAGTTATCATTACCTAATTCTGCCATCATTATATGCTGGTGTTCCTCCAACAATGGATTTGATAAAGAATGGTTTGTTCCCAGTATGTTCTTCATAACCTCCTACAATGCTGAAGCCAAGACTTCCAGATGTATTTCTTCGTAATACAATTTCTTTGCAGCTGTACAAATACCTGAAACAAACCAGTCTAATTAAATGTCTTGCGGTTAACTTTAGATGCTGATGAATCATTAATGATGAATCTGCCTTTTCATACACCCGTGGAGTGTTTTGAAGGTGCGAAATAGCACCAAAGTTCCACTGTATTAGACACCTACGCTTCCCTTCTTTTTTTGTAGTGCTGCTTTCCACAACCAGTTAAATTGTTTCATAGGGTAAGAATTCATGCAAATGATCTAGTTGCAATGAAAATGATGGAGAAAAATACTTAGCTGAGACTGGATTTAATATTTGTAAACTGTCATTCCAGAGGCTATTTCATCTACCTTGTACAGTCCAGTGACTTATTTTATCTTCCAGATAAGAGTCTGTATGCAATTAACTGTGTCAAAAGCAGCCAGGCACTTGTTACTGTGGTGCATGTTAAAGCTAAAAAAATTCAAGGCCAATGAAATGTGCCAGAATTAAAAAAAAATCGCAGAGATGACACAAAGAAGAGTACCAGTGGAAGAAGGGATCCTGAGCTTTTCTTGTCAAGTAACGTGGTAAGTTGCAGCATGGAAGATGAAAGAAGCCTATCCATGTCAGTCAGTGCTTTGGAGTTCTGAGACTGCTTTCAAGAAGATAGCTTGTCCTCGCTGTAACGATTAATGCAGTATTTTATGGTAAGAGAGCTGAAATCTGCCTCTTCCTTTGTCTTTTAAATTTGTTTTATGATACTCTAAGTTATGCTGAGTCAAAGCTTAGCTGAAACAAGGCGTAGGGGAAACAAGAATAGTAAGGTTATTAGAGTCTTGCGTGTTGCCTATTGCTCTGAGCACATTAATAACGTGAATACCTGCTTTGTTTCTTTTTTTTAACCAAGCAGGAAAGATTAATTTCATTAGTTACAGAGCAACCAAAATTTCTGTGCTTAGTACTTAACCCGCTCATCATTATCAGTGTACCCAGGAATGACTGAAGAGCCTGAATATCCTTTTGCTATTCCAGATCTGAAATGATAGGCTGGTCTACAGCAAGCAACTGCTACAAGCTCTATTCAGACTCTTTAGGTTTCTAAGAAACAGCTGACACTTCTTCTGTAGAAAGACAAATAACTTTATCTTAAAGACCAATGTGTTTAGCTTTTTTTAACTTTTATTTGTCAAATAATGCTTTTGCTGTGTTTCACAGCAGGATTTTATAGTAACACTAGATTAGTCCCTCAGGACCTACAACTATTCACCTGCTGCCAGGATAGTAGGTATATAATATTTGGACAAGAATTCACTGGCTGCTAATGTAAGAAACAGGTGACGTTTGGTTCTTTCCTCAGCAGCCAGGCATTATTACTCTACCATCTGTGGACTACTTCAATGTGCAAAATCACTTAAACCATCTATGTTTGATGGTACTTATCAAGGTCATGACCAAGCGATGCCAGGATTCAGCCGTTGGTGCTATTACCTAGTATTGGTTTTGGGGGGGCAGGGGGTCTCTGCTGCCCAGCGCTATGCTCGCTGCCTTAAGGAGGACATTGCTGAAATTGAAAGGTGATCAGCTAAATCCTAATGCCTTAGAAAAGAAATAGCCGAGCAGGTAAAGACGCGAGAAGAAAACGCAGTGAAGGCAAACAAGGCTTACATGCGTTCTGTACGTACAGTCTGTAAGGTTAGCAGTTGCACAGTCTCCATCAATCCAGAAAGAAGAAATACATATTTGCTGTCAAAGTGTATGCTAAATTTAAGTAAAATAGGCACAGCGTACTAGCATGAGGATTGTTCTCTCTGCCAGAGCAGAGGAAACACGTGAGAAGCAACAAGAAGAGAGAAACTACTCTGTCCTGACTCCAACCCCCTGTGCTGCCTGTCACCTCACCGAAGGGACGGGGTGTAACCTGCTGTGACAACAAGGCACTGGAGGGAGAGGTACTGGAGTGAAGCTGAGCATGTGAAAGAGGGAGGAAAGGGTTTTCCAAAGCGTTTACATGTTTGTCATCTTTGGTTCCCAATACCCGAATTCATAATTAAATGTTTTAAGTTAAATTCCCCAAACCAAGTCTGTTTTGCCTGCAAGAGGAATTGGTGAGTGACTTCCCTGTCTTTACTTTGACCCATGAGTTTTCTTGCTCTCATTCTTCCTATTTTCTCTCATCCTGCTGGGGGTGTTGAGCTGCGCGGGTGCTTGGTGCAAGCCGGGTCCGACCCATCACACTGGCCATAGCTAGAGATTGACTCTTGACAGAATAGGAGTGCCTAGGTGGTGTTTATGCCTTTAAATTGATGTTTCCTTATCTCCATCCTATGGGATAGAAGGTGTAAACATGGCAGTGCAGCATCCATCAGCTAGGCATTAATGCTGTCAGAAATGGGAAAAGGATGCTGGCAGGCAGGCATGCGCAAATCTGAGCTGTGGATAATGCTGTTACTGCTCACTCCAGATAGTTCAGTACATAAGCAGAGATGCCTGCTCTGCCTGAGCAAAGAGCCGCCCAAAGGGAGTTAGTTCATTTGGGTCTGTTTACGGCCGTGTAGTAATGAAGACAAGCTAGAAAGTGCCACAGAGAGAAAATGAAATAAGTACTTGTGTCATCTGAAGACGCTTAGTGTGTTTGAGTAGGTGATTACCTCTCTGCAGTAACGAAAGCCCCAGTCTGTGTGTTTTCACCCAGTTAAACTACCATAACCCACTAAACTGCAGGCGGTCCAAGGAAAACTGTCTTCTGCCTTGGAAGAGAGCGGCTCGCAGTCTTTTGCCTCTATCTGTAAATACTCTAAAAGCTGAGGACAAGGAGGAATTTACGTGTGAGCTTGCCTCAGATTCAAGACTTGAGGATAAACAGTGTCTAGACACAGGGCCCTATCATAAGAAATGCTGCAACTGAGCATCAGTTACTGATGCAAGAGGGATTTAAAAGTGCCTGTTTTCAAGTAGTTAAATGTACAATTCCCTGCTGTTTTTCATGAAGCGTGAGTAACCTTAAGCTCTGGGAATCAAAACTAGCCTGACTTCAGGAGGACTTCAGCAATAACAGGTACAAAAAGCATGACTCCCTCCCCCTGCCCTGTTACAGTACATGACTGGCAGTGGAGTACAGTAATATTTGAGAATTACTCCCATCAGAGCCCTACAGCCCGGGTGGAGTTAATTTGGGGGAGCTTCTGTCCTAGTTCCGTGTTTTACGTCCAGTTCTACTCCTGGTTTGCAGAATGACTTTGGCCACCTCCTGTCTTTCTCATCTCACTTTGCAGATGAAGAAAAACACTCGTGTGAAGTACTAATGTTTGTAAATGTTATGACAGGATGATCTATAAAGTATTTTTAAGTGCTAGCTGGGGGAAGGAAATGTGAGGAGAGCAAAGAAAGGAGAGCAGGAAAACAAGCGAGAGTAGAAGAAACATCACAGGGCTGGGGAAACTCTTTTCACCAGCTGCTCCACATTGTTCTCTTTGTGCATGCTTCACAACAACATTTCCCTCCAACAATAAAGGAGACCTGTCTTCCTCAACAACAAACAATTAAATTAGCTACCCTGAAACAAGTCTTCGGGCAGGAATGCCTGAGGTCTTGCATCATCGCTTCCTCCCCACGCCCAGCCTGCAGCCCCTCCGCTCACATGCGGTCCAAGTTTTGACAGATGTCAGATGCACATGTGTGTCTATTTTATAACTGCCACATATTGGATTGTACTACAGAAAGAACAGAGCAGTTGTTTATGTCCTATCAAGCCATATATAAGTGACCGAGGCCAATTTTAAGATCTGACAAGAAAAGGACCAAAATTTAAGTGAGATCCACAAATGTTAAATTATGCAAGACAGCTTTTTCCAAGGCTTTGAGCTTTGGAGCGAGGAGTCAGACAACCTGTCTGATTTCTGCTGCTACTGACTTGATCCAGAAAAACAGTGTAATTCCCTAACTCCCAATATTTGTGCCTCTTGTCTGTGCCCATTGCTGTAGTGTGTAGGCAGTCCTTGGGAAAGGGGCAAGTTCTGCGCTAGTACAGAGAATTAGGCATTTACAGTACACCAGCCTCAAAAGTGAGGAAGGCACGCTTAATCATGTAGCTATTATTAATGTTTGCCTGTTTTCGACTTCATAAGTCATGGACAGAGGTCTGTAGACATCCTCTAGTGTTTAGCTCAACTCAGCACATTTTATGGGACCATCCTTCGCAGGATTTTCATCAAAACTCCGTGGTTTTTGAACATGGAAGGAAAGACTCTCCTCTCTTGGTTTGCTGAGCCCAAGTGTCCTGCCCTAAGCCGTGATGTCAGGCTGCCTCTGCACCCCCCCACCTTCCTTGCTGTGAACTCACACTTGCACTGCCATGGCTTGTCTAGAGCCACATCTTTCCCTTCTCTACAGAATTTAAAGAACCCACCATCCAGCCACTTCTTTTTTTAATCGTGCCTGTTCCTGGCCTACCAGTGTTACCAACTCTTCTGTGTGTTCAGTTTTCCTTATGTAGGTGTTTCTCTGTCCTGCCCATCTTCCCAAGTACCTGGCATGATCCTGTATAGTCGTGATTTTGACATTTCTACTTTTCCATCAGCTGCACCAAACGTTCTCCATGCCTTGGAGCAGTCCCTCTGGTAAATGGTATGGCTTTATTAATGTCATCACAGTTCCAACTAAGGTAGGTGAATCTTCACCATCTTGCCCTATAGCAGCACATCAGGCACCTTTACCAAGATGGACCTGTCAGACATGTATTTCAACAGAGAATAATTTTCTGTAACAGCCTAGAAAGCATCATCAGACAGCTGGCAATACCTTGAGATCTAGCGGGATGTAATCCTTGCCAAAAGCAAACTGAAAGCCAGATAGGAAAAAGTTAAATGCTCAGACTGGAGGGAAATGAGTTAATGTGATACATGTCCTGGTGCGAGAGCTTGTTGAAGGACTTCCAGATGTCTGGTCTGGGCCCTGGAGAATCAATACAAGAGTAAGAGGGTAAGCACACTCATGCCGGGGAAGACTGAAGGGTCTGATAATACCTAATGAGCAAACCCAAACCTGATCCTAGCACCCTTACTCAACCAACCAGCTACTCATAAGGATGCAGCACACCTTTGTTACTGTCACATCCAATCAGTGTTGGTCCCTGCCTTAGTCTGGTGTTCAGAGCCGCGTACCAGCTCAGCATACCAATCCCCCTGCTTTCCTTTGGCAGCGAAGGGCTGCGCTGTGCTCTGTGCACAGGGTCGCAGCTGGGGATAGAGTTACAATGAGCTCCTGTCTTCAGCCTTGCTGACACTGGGGCTGGATTTCCTTCAGGCCAAAGGGGTGGGAATGGCTTCATACACACAGCCTACGGGGCGGGGGGGACAGAGTGAGCTTAGAGACTGCTTTTTAAATGGGAAAAAAACACCTTTTCTTCCCAAACTTCAAAGCAGAACTGAGTGATTTGAAACCTGGGTGCAAGTCTGCAGTACTGTGGAGCTCTGTCCTTCATCTCTGCCACCTTGCTGAGGACACGGGGACTTCAGGCAGCTGTGGGTAGAAGGCGATGACCAGGCAGCTCAGGTTTTCTATACAGCACAGTGAAGGTGGGGTTAGGCCAGGCGTAGGCAGGGTGCAATTGTTTCAGCCCATCTAGCAATGGATGGTGATTGAAGGCAAGACTCAGCATTGCAGACTGCAGCATCTCTAAGGCCTCTAGCCTGCTTGCTTGCTTTCTGCTGGGAGTGTTACCTGTGCTGCAGTGCCTTCATGTTGGTGCGTAGCTGGTCAAGGTCAGGGCTGCAGAAGAAGTGAGCAGGAATGAGGACCTCCCTGGGCTTGCCTGTCTGCAGCAAGACTGGGTGAGAAAAGTTTACCATTGCCTGGGTAGCAAGTTACGGGCCATCCGTTTACTGCTTTTTCTTTTTACTGCTTTTCTTTCACAGGAATAAGGACCTAGTCCTCTCCACTGGGGGACGAACCTTTCGTCTGTGGGTGACAGACACACAGCCTCCCTTCTGCTCTTGCAGTACTTCAGCACATGTTACACAGTCGTTAGTCTCAGACCAAGCCCCGAAACACAACTGGCTCTCACAGCAGACCTTGCTGCAAGGTGAATGAGCTCAAAACAGCTCAAGCCAGAAGGAGGGTAAACATCTAACCTGCTATGTGAGTCTGGGAACTGAAGTAGAGCCCTGAAACTGTGCCTAGAGCAAAAGCCCCCCTGTTCTGCAGACCATCTTTTGATGCCCTCCCGTAAAAGAGAAGGAGACACTCTGAACTGCTGCCAGGGTCAGGAGCATGGGCAAAAGTAACTTGTAAGCTAAACTCTTCATTCCTTAAAACTGAACACCAATTTCAACTGTGCGATGCTAGCTTCACATATTCACAGATGCACAACATGTCCTCATTTAATACTTTACATAATGTCGCTGAAGCTGCAGGTATACACCCTGCACACTGAGTGTGTTTGGGAGAACCTAATGACATGCAACGTGGCTTTTATTATCCTCACCGAAATGACAACACAGCTGCTTCCTGTGTACGACAAACGTACTTCTTTCAGTCGCGGGTGGGGTTAAAAGAGGTGATTCGGAGATATCGGCCAACCACACGCACTTTGCAACATCTGGGCAAAGTCAAACAGTTCAGCTGGATTTGGCTAAGGAGAAGGGCTGTGCAGCTTGAGAGCTGCAGGAGAGGTGGCTCTGCCTTCTGCAGGGTGGTCACGCCTGGACCCCAGTTCAGCAAGCTCCTGTATCCCTGCAAGCTTTTCCTTTCACTCCCAGATATGTTTTCAAGACTGGAACAATTCAGGATCCTCTCCTCCCTTGCAAGGGGATCTATGTGTCTGTTTTTCCATGTACACATACCCGTTTACAAAAGGGAGGTATTTAGAGTCAAGTCTGCGACAGAGCCTGGATTTAATTAAGATGTCAGCGCAATGAATCAAGCCAAAAGAAAGAATTGCCAGAAAATACAAATCTTTCCTCCCACTCCCCTTCAGCAAGAGGATGCAATCTGTGGACTTACCGTGGCAGCCCCAGCCACATAACCCAGGAAGGCGACCACTCGCTGCTCTCGGAGGTCGCCAGCGTGGCCTCGGGGGGTGGCAGGCGGCCCCGCTCCTCCTGGGCTTCGCATGCTCTCATCTCCAGGGCTTTGAGCACCACTGATGAGTTGGTGTTTTTCAGCAGGGCGACAGCCTCGCTCCGGCCAACTCCCGTCAGGTCAATCCCGTTCACGTTCAGGAGGATGTCACCTGAGACCAACAGAACAGATGATAAAAAACCCTGCAAGTGTTTCCAGGTCCTCCTCCCTACCCCCACAAACAAGAGAGTCAAAGCCACGGCCAAGAACTTGCTGCCTGATGAGGCTGTTTGTTAATCCTATCGTTTAACGTGGATGTGAAGCATATGTTAGTAAACATGCCACAGGCATGAGGGAAGGGGTTAGATCCCCATACGCAGGAGCATTGCTGGGCTGGACAGAGGCTTTGGTCCTGTTTTCTTGTCACATCACGTCCTGCATCCAGAGCTGAATGGCACAGCTGGGATCCTGCTGTACCAACAAGCTTTGGTACGGGCACCTGATGCTAGTCCAGGTCTCCGAAGCCCACTTCCAGCTAACAACTTTCGTACTCAGCCTGAGCTTGAAACCTTGAAACCTGTTTTTCTCCCAGTGCTTCCTAAGTTGAGGACTGCCGCTCCAGCTGGCTCGTCTTAAAGTTTGCTTTGTGGAATAACGTATTATTATTTTAATGTTAATGCCTGTTTGAATGGCTGCAAGCCAAAATGTCTTTCTGTATGCCTTATTTATAACGTAAGCACAGCAGCTTCAGAGAAAAATGCAAAGATGACCTCAATTAGTAGCAGGAGAACAATAAAGACATCATTAATGTCATGCAAGCGGCCACGGTGCCAAGTGCTCTGCTACCCTCTGTGGCACGGTGCAACATCAGGGCTTCCCTGGGTGCCCTCTGCGCTTGCCCTGGATGCTCCTTCAGGCAGGGTCTGTATTCACCGGCAGTCCAGGCAGCGTGACATGAACATTAACCTCTTCTTCTGGTCTGCCCCGATGAGACAGACAACAGCCTAAGGGCTGCTCTAAACCGTGGAGGCTTATGGCACTGTTATAACATCACGTATTCATTTGTTTCTAATTTTATCAAATTAACTAGGCTGAATTTTCCATGCTGCCTCATGATGCATATTTTTTGGAAAATGTACCCCACTGAGAGGCAGTCATTTCCCAGCAGGAGGAAAGGGGAAACCTGCTGGTTTGCTCCTGTTGTCATGTTCTTACGTGGGTTTTGATGAGCAGCCATAGCTCCCACAAAGGGGAGGTTCCCACGTGTGCCAGTGCGACCCAGGCTTGTGGGGCTTGGCTGGGCTGCAGCTATTCTGCCCCACTTTTGGGTGCCTTCACTTCCCTTGCACTCAGGATTTCCCTCCAGCTTCTGGGCAGCGACTGGGCTGAAGCTGAGTGTAGGTGACGAAGGGCAAGGGGATGGGGAGCTGTGTGGTTGCTGGATGCAGGGTACTGCGGTACTTGGCTCTTTGAGAAGTAACATCCTGAAAACTGAGTTTCACCAATCCTCTGCTGCCTATCTATTCCTGCAAAATCCACTGATAAAATATGCTCCTCATCTTACTCTAAAGGCTTGTTCATGCAGAGAGGGAGAAGCTATTAACTTTATCACTGTTACATCAAGAGCCAAATGGAGTTAGAAGCCAATGTTTCCAGACATGATATTGAGCCACAAGGCACTAACGTTGCCTCATATATGATGGGAATTCTGCTCCTTTATATTTCCTTCAAAGCCATGAATGATATGACAAACAAGCACAAAAATTTACATTAAAAACCCATGAAGGTTGCACAATGAAGATTTCAGTAGTTAGGAGACGGTGGTGCAAGCTCATTTTCCCGTGAAAAACTAATTCACTTTTTTCCTACCAGAATATGTCTACATCCCACTTCACAGAGATGGTTACTGCTGCATATTATACCTTTTCTGGTAGCTGACTTGAGACCCTCTAATCTCATGCATCCCAAAGTCTATGGGATGGCTGAAGATGTCAGGGTGCGATGCTCTTTCACTATCCCTCTGTTTTTCAAAGGAAGACTTTGAATTAAAGCAGGCTTTCAAAATCCCCTCTTTTTACCTGTTTTTATCCTGCTGTCTCTGCTGATAACTCCCCCAGGTTCGACACTTATCACATAGATAGGCAAATCCCATTCCCGGTTGGATGCTCCGCCTGCTACAGTCATTCCCAGCGATTCTGTGTGATCTTTCCAGACAGCCACCACCTTCTCGTGACAGGTGACGGCGTGAAGGGTGCTCTGTGATGGAGAAAACAGCAACAACAAACACAGTGGGCATGGGGACCTCCCTGACATCTTAGGCATTTTCTACTGAAACAAATATTCGTTGAGGGAATACCAAAGCACTTCACAGCCGTTTGCCATGCCTGGCCTGATAGCAGGCATGACTCTCTCCAGAGCTTAGGCATCTGCGGAGTCAGAGCTACCACCAAGATGATCCATGCTTTAATAGTTAAAGTCAGGCACTGCTCCCGCCAAAATCAGAAGTGTTTTAGTGTTGAGACTAATAGAAGCAGGGCTTTGAAATGTAAACAAGGAGTTTGATTAAAAAAAACAATGTTCTTGATACTAATATCACTAGTGGTCCTCACATATATGACTATCAGGTCACAGTTCTTATCTTGCTGCTTGCAGTCTGAACATCATCTGTATAGTTAATGAGAAATGGTCCACCTGGGTTAAAGGAATAAAACTCTTGGGGACAGATTAGAAGACAAACACTTCATTTGCTCTTCCAGATTTCTGTGTTTCTGTATAAGTTACTGGTGGGAATACACTTGAAGAATATGTGTTTCTGTTCAGGAAAATAGAAGGACTTATAGAGTGAAGAGCCAGCAGCTTCCAGGGTGCTCTTCCTAGTGCTTGTGCTTAAAAGGCCATTTTGGGACAGCCACCTCTTCTGCAGGTCTGAGGACAGTCATCCCCTTATTCTTCCCCCTGAACAGGAAAAGTTACAGACGCACCGCTGGTCATGCGGTCATACTAGTGTATGAGCGAGGGTGAAACAACCTCACAGGCAGCCTCGGGATGGAGAGGCAACACAAGCTCCAACAAAACCTGTGAAGTGAATGTCACATTTACAATGCATCCAAGCCCTTACAGAAGAGTTCAAGAGACAAGGATGCTTCTCCAGAAAATCTGGATTTAAATCTTAATTGCTTTGATTTCCTTAAGTATTTCATAAGCTGTGCTCCTGGCGTCAACTCCTGAAGATCTCAGCCCCTCTTGCAGGAACACCACCATCCATTCCAGGTTCATATGTAGATATAATAGCATGCTGCTAAATACATTTCAAATGTATATTAACAAAACCCCCAACCTTCTCATTCACAAGTGTGACCTCACATTTATAATATGCAAAGAAAGTTTCTATAAAACTCATTTAAAGCCACATTAATCTCTTCTTAGAAATCCGAGATCCCACAAAGACATTCCACCTCGATTCCTGGGCCAGCAGCACAGAAAGTGGAGCAGGCGAGTCCACGGCTGCTCCTGCAGTGATGACGATGGATGAAGGAAGACAGCAGCAAGAAATTTTTATGGGAGTAGGCCAGGCTGTATCTTTGTTTTGTGGTTTTTTTAAAGGTAGGTTTGGTGGAACTAACTCCACATCAGGATTTCTGTGATGCAACATCAACAACAAAACCCAGAAACTTTTAGCAGCTTAGCAAAGGATCTCTAGATGCTTGAGCAGAAGAACGGTGGCTGCCACAGAGCTCCAGGAACAGAAAGGCAAAGAGCTCAGTGGAAAAGGTCTTTTCTTAGTCACCAGGACAAAAACCAAACTGACAGTTGTTTGGACATGTCACATCTGATCCACGCAGAACACAGGCACTGTGTCAGAGTGATTGGGCTTACGACTTGCAAATGAACCTAAAAATTTCTGAGGGTTTTAAAACATTCCTTTTAAAAAAACATAAATGTTCCAGTCCAGATAATTTCAACCTTTCACCTTTGTCTTTAAGGTGTAAATGTTTTAAACATAGTAGTTCTATCTTTGTGCAAACTAAACTTAATGTTTCATCCATGTTTGTGCAAAAACGTTGTCCTTTTTCCCTTGAAAAGGAATGGCTTTCCATCAGAAAAGACCACTTCCTGATGTGGGACAGGGGCACTATTAATTTTCACAAAAATGCAGTCTGAAATTTTGTAGCGAAACATGAAATTGGAATTAGACTTGCAGCTCTGACTGTTTAGAGCAATCCTGTTGCTTCTGCAGTGTCCATCATGTCTCTGACACCAAAAACATTAGCTGATAAACTGGCTAGTGCTCTATTTTTGAGGAATTGACGCAGAGAGAAGCAGATTTCAAAGCACTGCTTGGTAACAAATTGTCCTGTTACATTTCAATGAAGAATTGTAAAGTACTGGTACTTGTATGCTCAACCATGTAGGACCAGTTTTCCTTTGAAGCTACTCTTCCACATGTCATTTTTTACATGGTTGCAGATAGAAAGGAATTGGGGCGACTCTTCTAAGATGAAGGCAGTGATGAAAGGAAAGTAAAGCCTTTCTTAGTAAACACACGTAGAGCTTTCTTGGAGGTACAACTGATAATGAGTAAACCAGTTAAAAGGCAATGTTTATCAGTGACTGCATTTCAATGCATTCTCTTCTAAACAATTGTCCTTCTCTGTCATTTTGAAGTGACCTCGGAGGTCAGGAGAAGAAAAACATAACAGTTCATCTCCTCCTCATTTAATTTTTTTCTTTTCTATATATTTACTAGAAAATAAATATTTACAGCAGACTATCACAACATCAAAGCCATGATACGTGTCTTGCAGGCAGAAGACGTAGCTCTGTGTGTTTGGAAAACGTACTTCACCTGAAGGCTAACCTGTTCGTACGGTCAGAAAACGTTGCCTGCTCAAGCAACAGGGCGACAGATTTGTTTTAAGTACTAGACAATTTGTCAGAAAGGAGTAAGAAAAGAGTTCCAATTAAAAACAAGTGCTATTTAATTAATGGCAAAGCTCCCACTGACTTCAAAGAAATCGAGTCTGGCCTGTTTATATGTTACAGCCTGGCTTAACAACCTCAGCTGCACAAGAAAGTGTTTCTGACATCTTCTCTTTTCTGAATCCAGGCAGCAGCCAGAACAGTTTGGGCTCTACCTCCCCTACCTCCGTATATAGGGAAACAGCTGGGTGAAAGCCTGTGCAGGACCAATCTCCCAGCACACAATACACCCGGCATCACTGCCGCCAGGGAATGACGTGGTCACTACAGACCATCCTCCTCTTTCTCCAGTGCCTTGTTGGCTGTGTGGCTGATTGCCATTGGCATTGGCCTGAAAGAGAGCTGCCTCCTCATGCTTTCCAGATGGAGGCAAGCTGTCATGAGGGCAACAGCTTGGCCCAAAGCGGTTCCTCACTCATTGTACGAGGAAGATGGCTGCTGGAAGCTAGAGTTTATTCCTGGTGCTGAATACAGCCAAGACTTGAGAGCAGATTTCATCCCACATTTACATACATGCTTTACAGCGAGAGCTGCTTGCCTCAAAGAGAGCATTCCCAACATGCTAATATCATGCCCTACAGCAAGCACAGGGACAAAAAACATCTTAAAATTAATCAGAATTCAAGTCAGTTGGCAATCTCTCTATCAATCACACATAATAAAGCAATCACACTGATGGCAGCAGGTAGCAGACTCTTCAAACCATGCATACATAGGAAACTCCCTTGACAGTAAAGTCTGACCAACAAGCATTGCCTTGGTTTTGAGCAGGAGTGTGCACTGTGTTAGGACACTGTACAGGCCCTAGGCTTGCAAGCATTACTCCTGCACTAATGTCTGTTTAAAAACAAGTAACATTTTAAGTCTGCCGAAGCCTAGAGTTTAAAGATCTTGAATTGCAAATGATGTTCGGTTAAACCTTCAGCTAAAAAGCATGAGAAATTCAAACTGACAACTCATACCCTATAAAAGGGCAAATAACACTCCAGTAATGATTGTATCAGACCAGGAGCCCACAGTGCCTGAAGCTCATCATGTCCACCAGCTGTACTGATCTCCTGATCTATTGCCAGGGCATATTCTCTGACATAAGCACTCCACAGCACACATGCAAAGCTAAAGAGAGCTAGGAACAGCTCAGAATTTTCTTTTTTTGGCTGTGATCTTCCCTGGAAAGTGCCCAAATGGTGGCACTGGACAGAAGCCCACAGCAGCAAGCCCACTCATGCAATTTTGTAGCACCCACCTCTTGTGGTAAACTGGAAATCCTCCTAAAAGCCTTGACCTAGCCAACAAAAGATGATTCATTAGTCTTCAAAGGACTGTTGCAAGGTCAACATTAGCCCTTCAGTCTCACAGATACCCAAAACAATGTTGCATTTACCAAGCATTCCCATCTAAAACCTCTCAGTACGGGAAGAGAAAATGAGGATCTAGGGTAGTTTATGGAAGACAAGTCACATTCCCAAATAATCCCATGTGGTATCAATTAATCAGATCAATGTGGTAGAGCTAGCAGGTGCTCGGAGCTTCACTAGAAATCATACAGTAGCAACACAAGCTAATTGCTGTCCTACACGTATCTCCCTAAGGAAATCATTACTTCATTAGGAAGTAATGTCTTGCAGATGCATGATTAGTTGGGCACTACTTGCTACTGGGTAGTAGCTACCGAGCATTGACTCTGCTCTCTGGTTTAACTCCTGCTGATCCCGTATCACCTAACAAGGGCTGTGATTGTGACTTTGTGGAAAAGAAAAACTAAAAATAAATAAATAGACACTAGTATATTTTTTTACACATAAAAACACGGAATAATATAGTTTAAAAAAAAAAAATCTCCAAAAAAATGGTATCTCTGAGCATTTGTAAAATGCAGAGCTAGGCTTGTCTCCTGGCTGACAGTTGTGCACTTGATCTGACAGCTGGTTCAGTCCAAAGGTCCCTTTAAGGATACATCTGGCTGCCCATCAGGCAGGATGGATTTAAACCAGCCCTGCTTGTCCACCTCCCTGATGCACCCCTGGCACGGGTGGCCAGGGGACCACCTTGCAAGTGTTTGCATAAGTGGTGACACTCAGAGCGATTAATGTAAATTAGCCAGGCATGTGACTTTAAATTTAGTGAAATAAATGAATTCAGCTCCTGCAAGGAGATACCTTGTTTTGTCTGTAGTGCAAAGAATAACAGTGAGTAAACTCAGAAAAGGTATTTTCAAAGCTCTTGCTGCATTGGTTTCTGCTTTAAAACCTCATATATTTGACCAGGAGATCATAGACAGCATATTGCAAGTCTAAATGCACTAAATGCAGGATGTAATCAGGTACAGAGGAGTGGCCGGAGGGACGGTTTGGTAACCAGAGCCATATCTGGGCAAGATGGTTGCTCCTTGCTGCGTGGCCCTGGGTCGGGTCTGGCCATGCTGTGCATTGCTGGCCCTCGCAGCCCCAATCCCATGTGAGTGTCAGCTGCTGCCAGAGCAGAACCAACACATTTTGGGTCCAAAGCTCCACAGAAAGATGGCATGCTCACAGTGGCCATGGAGACTCAGCCGCCGTCTGCCGCCGAAGTGCCAGCCAGGTCAGAGCACAGGTATCTTAAGAAATGAGCAACAGGCTGATAATTACCATAATTTTCAAGCAGCTTATGGGAATCTCTCAGGCCAGCGTATGAAAGCTTTTTGCCTGAAGACTTTGCTGCAGATGGAGATGCTTACTTCAGGTAAGCCTCTTATTTTCGTTGGAGCACATTGCCCTGTGCTGGCTCACACCACCGGCCAGGTCCATGCCCATGGCCAGGATGCTGCCTGCACGTCAGCCCCCTGCCCCACCACTGCCCTTCCCCGCCTTCTTCCCTCCCCACCCCAGATGGAGTCAGGGCAGAAGCAGTATATAAATAATAAGGAGCACAGCTTTTACGTTTCCATTGCAAACTAAGACATGCTTCTTACGTTGACAGAACCCAGAGATAACACCCCGAGACATTAAAACGCTAGCTGCCCTCCCAGTCCCCTGTCCCATGGACAGCAGAGAAACCACGCGAGCGCTCGTGCCCTCACCTTGCCAGGGTTGTTTCTCTCGGCGGGACAGGGCTGGGAGCTGCCGCTGGTGTAACTCCAGCCTGTCTCCTGCAAGATGTCAGGGGTCTGCTGCCTGGTCTGCCGTGATACGATGAAGTGAACCTGCTTCTTGCTGGCCTGTGGGAGGAGGTACAGCATGAATCCCACTGCCCCGGCACAATAAACCCCTGCACTTCAGCCCCAGAGGATTCACGAAACATGGGTCCCGTTTAAGTGTGGTTTGGATTTCCCACTTCCATGGTTGTAATGACATAAAGCAGTAGCATCCGTTCAGGGCAATAAAGTCCATAAAAATTTACTGCCAGCTGCTTAATACTTCTCTTGAAAATTTGGTGTTAACTCTGAAAAACCCTTCCTATCTGTCCCAAATTTGGCTGGAAGCGGTGATCCACCACAGTGAGTGCTGATCAGCTCCCACACGCACCTGCGTGCACCACGGCAGCACAGCAATGTGCCTGCCACGGCAGAGAGACAGACAACCAGAGCTGCTGATGCCAGAGAGGAACTCTGAAAAAGATCCAATTAACCCTGTAACGAGGGATGTGCTCAAGCCTTGGCTTTTGCAAGTGGGGAATAAATGATGTAACTGAGTCTACCTGCATGCAACGAGCATGACAAATGTAAGACAGCTTAAAAAAAGGGATCACAGAATCACAGAATCATTTGGTTGGAAAAGA
>VYZW01009893.1:3329-19559 GCA_013401315.1 Balaeniceps rex
AGAGGGCACAGTAAGCTTACAGAAGCAACAGTATGGTGTCATGTACCTTTTCAGACCTTGTTTTACTAACCTCTCTGAAGGTATATTGGGGAGTTCTAATAATTTATTAGTCTCAGTAAGCTCCGTGTTTGCTTTTGATTTATTTCTGATCCCTAAATTTGGGCACTTTATTACAGTGTAGCAGTGATGGATATATACATTGCTTTTTTGTTCATGACAATATTGCCAGCTCACTTGCATGTTACAGGTGCCTGCTTGAGGAACCAGCTGGCAATCATTCAGAGATCTTTGTCTTGTTATTCTCTACCAAAAAAATACCTTAGTATCTGAAGGTAAATCAATTCTCTCTTTTGATTAGCCCTAAGAAAGTAGAAGAAAAAGGAGAGACTAACTGATGAAACTTTCTGGAGTAGAGTTACAAGCACTGCCTGAGCAGACGCTTACACTGTCGTGACTGGAAACAGAAGTGGCGAGACATGACTTCTTTTGTGCAATTTGCTAACGAGACAGCCATGCTGCTTCCAGAGACTTCAACCATTGCATGTATACCAGCACTGTGCTGTGCCGTGTGGATTTGTGGCTCAGGTTACAGGCCCCATTGTCTGATACAGGCACACCTTCAGTTCTAGTTATAAATATCAACTTAATTTTCTAAAAGCAGTGGTTAAGTTGAAAGGTATCCTTTTGGGTGAGCTTAAGACATGTTGAAGATATCCAAATGTGGATACCAGTCTTGTAAACCTAGGAATGAAGATTCTTGTGTTAGTTCAAATGAAGATACAAATTTTTCATAAACTTTAAATATGATAAAGGGTGTATGACCTATTATTTAACTGACCCTTTGAAAGCACAGCTGGAGAACACAGACTTGACATTTACATTTACACCAAGCTGGAATACTATACCAGATACTTAGCTAGATAGTTGGGCTGAATTCTTCAGTGTAATATGGCTGTGGACCTCACTGTAACGTAACTGCCATCAAGGGAGAGGAGGGAGTGTCACCAGGTAAGTCGTTAGTATTCATATGCCAGGAATAAATAAATTGAGTAAGCAAAATGTTTTAGAACATGTCAAAATCTGCAAACAAACATGTCAAAATCTGCAAAATCTGTAAAGTTACATGTCCGCCTGTAGTTGCTGAAGTGATGTATACACATTGGGAAAGGTTATGTTACTTCTAAGGGGATATGATAGTGCTTCGAAGGCCCACAAAACACCTGTGAAAAGGAATTACATGTATTCCTAAGGGTGCCTGCATTAAATTTGGTGCTCAAAGTCATTAAAATAGTGAAAATTCCTTCCTAATCAATCTGCTTACTGAGTGCTTACTAACAGCTCTGCACATACAATGGCATTTATTTTCCAGGAGAACTCAGTCAAACAGTATAGGTCACATCCTGCTATTCATTTACGTTACATGATAATGGTAGTTTAAAAAGTGGTTCCAGTAAGGCTGTAGATATTTTTCAGGTTAACAGCTGGCAGTCTAAAATTTTTCTGCTTTGAGCCTCTTGCTTTGTTGTTAAGTTGTATCAGAAAGTCCTCGTGTCTGGACTGTGAAGAGACCCTACTGTGACTTGATATTTTTTATACATAATTTCTGGACTCCTTTCTTGAAAGAGGTTGTCTTTTCTACGTTGCTGGGTCAGGTGCTTTATTAGCAGAATCCCTTTCAGAAAGATGAGTGGCCATTCCTGTGCTTCATGAAGTTTATTAGATTTTTCTCTTCCTCTCCCAGTGTGTTGTCAGCATGTTTGTCTTTTCCACCGTCTTCTTAAGCAGTTCTCATTCCTGTGATTCCCTTGAGCCTCACACTGTTGAAAATCTATTGTATTTTGGTTTCGTTTTGCCTACTATCCTGAAAATAAAAAAGTATTTTTGTCAGATAATAGCCCATAACATTTCTGGAAGGACAGTGTGGCTCTGCCTTGCAGAAGGGAAGCCAGCACAGCCAGTTTGCATCTTGGACAACTCAGAACTCCACCCAATTTATCCCTTCATAACCAGCATATGGAAAAGCAGGAAAACTGAGGTGTACATTGGCCTGTTGTCTAGAGTGGAAAAGCAATGATTTTCACTGAAATGCTTAGTCTCTTCTCCTTTCAATTCCTGTCAGCTGTTTGCCATATTAGATTTTACACAATAAAATGGATTTTTTTCAGGTACTGAAAAACTCTTGTTATAGTTGAAAGTATTTTGATGCAGGAAAAAAGAAGGGAAATGAGCATTTGAATAACACTTGGTGGTATTTTGGTTTAATTTGGGGAATGTCTGATATTGCACACATTAAAAAACCTTGAGACTAATTTCAGCTGGGACTTCATGTGTGACATTATGAGATCGGGGTGGGGGGAATCTTTGTCTTTGCTTCCTGAAAAATCATCATGTTTTCTCTACTTCAGACCTTCATTTAGAGGTGAGAAATTGACACTATTACATTGTCTATTATTTTGTAGATGCTAAATTTCTTGCAAATGTACCCTCTTCAAGTAGTAAGCTTCAAGGTGCTTGGAAAAAAGCAAAACGTAATAAAAGGCGGTCTGAAATGAAGAAGATGTGTCAAACAGAAAGGGTGCTTTAGGTTATAAATATTCTAATTTAGCCATGTGTATTCTAAATTGCCACTGTAGTTCAGCTCAGAAAGGCTAATTTTTCATGCTCCAAGACTAGGCAAATGTCAGCCAGTGTTGAATTCTGAGGGCATAATTCTGCTCAGGATTGCAGATAGATAGTTACCAGAGAAGTCAGAAAACTGCGCGTGTGAATCCAGAAGCCGAATTTGCCTTTAGTTGCAAGTCTTCCTTTAGTCAGTGTCATAGGAGATAGCATCGCACCTCAGGCAAGAAAATGTGACTGTTTAATGTTGGAGACAGATCTCATGCTTAAACCCAGAATCTAAAGTATAACTGTTGTTTGTTTTTATTTTAGCAGGGAAAAAGAGCAATAATCCCAACTGGCAGTGCAAAAATAACCAGATTGGAGGGTGGAAGGAAAAAGAAGGAAAAGGGAAGAGAAAAATGGAGAGGTAAATTGTTATTCTGTAGCCGCAGTTCCCTTGCAAGGAGGAGCAGGGAGGCAGCATTTTTTCAGGAGTATGTGGAAATACAGTGTTTCAGTGGTGTATGGTGACTCTGCAAACGAGGAGCAGAGACACCACTGCTATGCCACAGCATTGGAAATGGTTAATGAGATACGCGGGAGAGAAAGGGGAGCACACCATCTCCAGTTCTCTTTGGAGATGTTAATATCTTGTGGTCAGTTGTCTCATAAATTTCCTTAAACACCTCCTGAATATTGGACTATTACTGTTTCTAGTAATTCACTGTAATGTTATCTCTCCCCATTTCTTTGGTAACTCCTGGTCTCACATAAATAGTTCTAGTCTAGGTGGTTCAAGCATCGGGAAGGACTGATTCTTTGCAATGAAAGATGGTGGTGCAGCAGCAGATTCTTATTTGTCATTCCTCTTCCCTTGGTCATCAGATTATTGGGTGTTGTCGATGCTGCGGGATAATGGTATGTTTAAGCCCTGATATGCTGATATTGTGCATTTTCTTCACATTTGTGCAAATGGTAAACCTCAGCCACAGTGGAAGGAATGTTATGAGTCCTGAGATAGATTCTCCTATTTTTTTCTGATTCAGAAGTGAGCTGTGATATGATATTATTTGGGGACTGGAAATGTGAAGGAGAAAAGTAGAAAATATGAGACTCTAAAAGTGCTCTGAATCCACTCTTGATGTCTGTTGCTTTTTTCCTCATGAAAACAAATTGAAAAGTTTTCTTCCTGAATATTTTAAAAATTCAATATATTCTTCCTGGAAAGTACTTCTGCTAGGTATTACATAGGCTGCCTTTTTTAAGGTTTGAACCATAAATACAACACTTACCTTAACTTACTTGAGCACGTTTCTATAGTTTCTCATTTTAAGATAAGTTTTGATTATTTGTATGTTTGTCATAACAGTAAATCATAACAGTAAATCATAACAGTAAATCTTCTTACTTGTAATAACTCTAGCAACTGATAAGGACCTTAATGATCCAATGCCACATTTCTTTGTAAGCTTTGATTGGTGAAGTACATAACAAAACAAATTTCTGAATTATTCTGGTTTGGGTTTAACTTGGATACTGTCTGTAAATTGTAGAGATGATTTACACTTACCTGTGTCTCAGTGTCTGCTTCTGGCTCTCAGCAAGCTCCAGTAGATATGAAATGGATATGAAAGACTATAGCAATATTTAGAAGGCTCTTTTCAGAACCATGGTTCTAGAAACTTGGTTTGCATGTAGTAATTTTAAGTTCTGGAGGACAAGATAAAACGCTAATGAATTGCCAGCTTCCTGAAATGTATATGCCTCCTATGAACTACCCAGACTGCTGTAAAAGAATTGTGTCATCAGTTTAGCCAGCTGACAAGGCATATGGCAAACTCTCTTATGATGCCTGTTATTTGTAATGATAGCTGTTTGTGTAGCTGTGCTATTCACTGTGAGAGACTAGAACAGTAGTGCAGCAGTTGCTACGAAGTGGAGCAAACTGCAAAAGGACAAAAAAAAAAAAATGAAGACCAACATTTTAGAAATGTGAGAAAAAGAAAAGCAGTGCAGTCACCCAGGGGAGTTTCTATAGCAGCAGTAATCTGAAACACCCAGGCACGTTGCCAAGAGCTCCAGTAGGTTGTTAATCAAAACTTCCAAGTCTCCTGCCAATCCAAGGCGCTCTCAGCATCAGAAGGGAAAACTGTCACATAATGATGTGATACTTCACTTCCATAAAGAAATTCTTAATTTTTTTGGTGAGGAGTATTCTTGTCCTAAGCAGATTTTTTTCTTTTTCACCCTATAAAAATGTCCTTCCCATTGGACTTTCAACTGAAGTAATGCATTTTTATACATTAATACATTTAATTTTTAATAAACATACAGGATACTTTCTGATCCCCCAGCTAGGTGTTCTAGTAGTAATATGCAAAACTTACAATTCTTCCTGGGAATGGGGTAAGGTAGTATTGAGAAGATTAAACAGGTGTCTGTGTAAAGCAGACACTTTAACTGCAATGTAAAATTTAAGTAAACTCTGTATAAGTACTCCAGTTATCTACATAGTTAACAATAATATATGGAGTTGCTTCAGGCATTGAATTAACTGAAAAATAAATTCAGCCACTTCCTGTTTATAGGGGTAGTTGGTTTCTTAATATTATCACACAGTAGGCATTTTTTTCAGCTGATGCTGACAAATCCCATTATCTAGGAAATGTTTCTATTGCGTAATCTTAGCAACGGTGAAAGCAGCAGTGGTTTCAGTCTTTTCCCTCTTAATTTTCTGGGTGATGTATTTTTCAGTTCACTCGGAGGAGGAGGAGGAGGAGGCGGCAGGACATAAAAGGAAAGTGTGCTCTTTGGCATGGTTTTCCCTTCCCGCTGCTTGCCTGGCAAGCCCTTGGTGGTCCCGGTGAGGATGCTGGTGAGAGGCAGGAGGGAGGCCAGGAGGCAGCGGCGGTAACCGCCAGCCATTCATACCCAGAGTGTGCCCCAGCACCTCTCTGTTTGCTCCCCTATTGGTGGGGTCAACGTTAATTTACACTGTCTGGCACGTATTGAGGGGAAATTTGCTGTTGAAGGAATGGCTGAGAGTACACAGGGATGCCAGTGAGCTTGGAGAGCTGTGTTTTGTAGGAGCTGTGCTGCCATAGAAACTGAGAGATGATACGTAAGCATTGGCTTTCCATGTAAATAGCCATAATTGTCTTTGGCCTGCCTAAATCTTGGGGGAGAGGGAGATTTATGGGGCTCAGGAGGGGAGAAGTTCCCTCCCACATGACCCTATTTCCCAAAAATACCATATGCCAACAGGATTCTTTTAAGGGAACTGTTAAGAGTATCCTTTGGTTTTTGTAGAATAACCCATGTCAGTTGATTTGGTGAAAAGCTTTCACCAGTATAGTTTTCAGCCTGTCAAAACAGAGTAGAGGAATTTGACATGGAAGTACAATTCTGTATGTTGCTTTATAGGTCTCAAATTTTGTGTTATAGTGATTATTTATCCCTTATATTTCTGCTTACCAGAATTCCAGATATTGGCAGTAGAGTTGTTAATACCATAAAGATCCCTGTGTGACATGATAAATCAGTCTGTTACGGACCAGAAGGCATACTTAATGGCCTTAGGCAAAATTGATGTGAAGTAATAAACCTTAGAAGCTGCTATGTATAAACTGAAATACTTTCAATCCAATAGGGACACTCTTTAACTCAGTAGTAGTTTGCGGCATTTACACTGTAGCTGTGTAAGAAGTATATGGCTTGTCTCGGTTCACTCGCTAGTTTAGAGTGCCAAAAGGACCTACATATTTTAATGCAAACACAGGATGAATAAAACCAAGGCTAACAACTTCAGATTTTCTTGAAAATGAAGCTTTACCCAAGGGTCGATAAATTAATTTCACTGTTTTGCCTATCTGACAACTCTTCTGAAAGGCATGGCTACACTTCTGTGAAAGGTGGGGTGGCTGTCGATGTAGGTAGGTGCAAGACGACATTAATCTAGTTAAGTGAAGTGACAGCTTTGAACATCATGGGTTTCGTGCAGGCTGGAGACCTCAAGTAAATACTCAGAATAGTGAATAGTCTTGAGAAGCCTGTAGTGGAGCATGTTTGGCTATGAATGAGTGCAGTGCTCTTAGTAATTGCGAATAAGATTCATTTCCCCATTTGATTTGGACATTTTAGCTGTGTGAAAACTGGGCATCTAGTCTGAGCTACTGTCTGGGTGCCTTTTCTAGCCACTGGAAGAGTGGTGATACATCTTGTCTTAATGTGGTTAGATGAAATTACATGTGCTGAATATCACACTTAGGGTATTGCTAGGCTCAGTATGCTCTTATGTACTGCAGTCCATCATAGGCCCCCCACAAGTAGCGTGTGTCTTCATGTCTTGAGCTGTTGTTTTAATAAAGATGATCAAAAGATCGCTTTTTGAAAGAAAAGGGTAGAACTGGATTGCAATTTTGTGTTCAGGATAGACTGCAAATTGTAATTTTAAACCCAAATCCATCAGTCATTATGTAACAGACACAGTCTAAATCATGCTTGTGATACTGGCAGTCCACTTGTACGGCCATAAATTGTTGATCTGCTTCCTGCAAATATTTTGCCCTTTCTGAATTATAGTAAAATTATTTACTGTCTAGTTCTTTTTCAAATGCCTGTGTCATACAAGCTGCTTTGTTAAAAATGGTACAGGCAAAGACTTGTTGAAGGGGTTTAAAAGATAGGAACTCTGTAAGAGAGTTCAGTCTTCTAGGTGATACTGGCTTGATCAATTTATGAAGACCGCTTCTTCATGGTGATCTTCTTCATTTCCACTTCTTCATGGAAACAGAAAAAAATAATTTGTACAGCAGTCCAAAGTTTTTTTGATCCTTTTCAGTGGTGTTTTTCTAGAAATCCAATTACAAAATGATCAGGAAGCTGTTCTAATATCTTATCCCTGTAAAAGGATTCTTTCCATTGCAGCAAAGGATTTTTAATGACAAAGGTCTTCATATTGGACCTGTTTTAATAAAATGCAGTAACCCCTGTGAACTTTAAATGTGACTTAAATGGCTGCTTCTTTTTTCTTTTTAATCTGGCAGAAATGATGGTTTGATTTTCAATTTTAAACAGCTGTTCCTTTTATGAGATGTGTAGTGAGTTACAAATGTAAATTTCATCTAGGAAAAGTACACGAATTTTCTACTGCAATTGGTCCCCTGGCGTTCTGCTCCAGAATAGAGATAAACAAGGACATACAGGCTGAAGGAGGAATGTACCTTTGATATCAAACGTGGCTTGGTTTTAATGTCACAATTATTGCAGGCCTTCGAATGATCAGTTTTTAAGGGCAATCTTACATGCACTGTGCCAGCGTTAGGAAGGAGGAGCGTAGGAAGGGCTGGAACATCACTGGGGATCAGTCACTTCTCTCACAGGTGTTTCCAGCTCTTCCGTGAGGATGGTAGAAACAAATAATGTCACGGTAATCCTTGGCTAGAGGAAAAACAAGTTTTGTTCCGAGACCCACATTTACAGTCATCACTGATTCATATCATTGTTACACATTTCAGCTGGGCTCCTATTCCCATAATTTGTACTAACAAGAAAATGAGTCTCTTCTCTGAATCGCATTTAATATACCATTTCTGTTTTTCACATTCAGCCCACATGGTGCTATGTCTGAATAAAAGCAGATTGGCTTCCTTTTTTATTCAGACACTCTGGCTAACCCTTATATGCATAAAAGAACTACATCAAAGTTACCACCCACTGAACATACACATTTTTTTCATGAATCAGGTCCAACTCCTGTTTAAAGGAAGCTGTTTAAAGGATTGAGTAGCTTCTTCGCATGTTACGCAGATTCCTTCCCACTTTACAGATTCAGCAACAGCTATTGTTGGGAGCTAAAGAAGCCATTTTCCTACCAATTCAAGTGAAATATTAGTCCTGCTCCGTAATAAGATTAGTGAGTATTTACTGGATACTGAGGTAGTAAAGAACCACTAGAGATCTTGAGTGGAATATAAATAGATTACCTTTTATTGGGTCTCAATGAGAGGAAGCTGAGACATATGCCAGCTGTTTAATTATTAACATTCAGTATAAATCAATAGCAAAATAGGCTTTGATGGTGATCTTCAAAAGGGTTTTAATCATTACTCCCCTCAGATACAGAGAGTAAGCCTGAGCACTGGGGTTTCAGCCTGTGTTTCTCTTAACTGTGCTGGAAGGTTACCACTGTGATGTTGCACTGACATTAATAGCAATAATTAAGATAGCACCAGTCATTTAAACATATTGGCATTTGGGGCTTTATTGTTACCACATGGTACACCTGGGTAATTCCTGAAGCACAGATGACAGACTAATGAACAATATTCACTTAAATCCCATTGAAATTAATTAAATTGTATGGTAGGACTGTCTGTAGATTTTGGGCCCATGTGGTGCACGTGCACGGCACAGAGTGAAGTCAAACAAGTTTACGGTTCCGCTTCAGAGTGGTGTTCCCCTGCCACCTGCCAGGATAATGATGAGCACACGGGGTCTTGGGGATATCTATGGATCCTGATTCCTTCACCGGTCCACTTCCACAGTTTGAATTTGCACACTTGTTTTTGCATTTTATTTGATATTACAGAAAGATGTGGTATGTAAGCCCTTGGAGAGCGTACTCCCTACTTGTATACAAAAAGTATTCTAAGTGTAGTGGGGTTAGGAGGATGTGTGGGATGCAAAGCAGGGTGGGTCAGGGGGAGAACAGTTTCATACAGGAGCAAGTGACATTGAGAGAAAAGAATAACTTTATAGTTGAAAGTACAGAATAAGGGTTGCCAGACTTTCTGGATCTTGAAGCCATGCTGCAATGTGTTCGAGAGCCACAGCTTCCTGATAGATTCTCTATAGCTATCCGAAATAGGATCTTCCACTATTCCTCCTTCATTCTGTATTTCTGCTTCTTCAACCAACTCCATGTCCTCCCACCTTCCGGCTGCTCTAACTCTGTATTGCCTGCCCTGCTTCTCATCCCTAACGTACAAGCTGTACTCATACCAGGTTGCCAGTGCTCCAGAACTGCCTCCGCCTCTAAGCTCTCCTCTTATGACCTGCACAACTCCTTGCACAGCTCCTTTTCCCCAGCGTCTCTATGGGAAAAAAGCTGGAGGCTTGGATGGTGGACTCAGGGGTGCAGCTAGAGCTATGCTTCAAATACCTGCAGTGTCTCCTGCAGTCATAGCTAATCTCTGGCTCTGAGATCTTGTATGCTAGCCCAAACTGCTCAGCCTGGTCCATGGTCTGCCATGCAGGCTCCCAGGCTGGAGGGAGGCTGCGCTGTTTGTGCTGCAACCCTGCTGTCAAAAGAGCTCTGGTAGAAAGGCATTCCTTGCAAGCTGTGCCTCAGTGCTGTGCTCCCCCCTTTCTCATGTTGCCTGATGTACCTACAGTCGGGTGATGATCTGCCGTGTGAATCCTGCTTCATATATGGAGTCTGTGGGGGAAAACAAGGCAGAGAAGGGACGGGGAGGGCAGCAGCTGCCATCTGTGAACCACATGGGCTAGTAATCCAGCTGGTGGCTGGATTTCCTTTCAGTGTCACCCAGTGACTCGGAGGTGGGCTCACTGCTGAAGTCATTAGGCCATCTGGTTTGCCTCATGGGTCTTCTAAAACATTTATCACCCACTGGGGTTTCTGATATGTTTTATTTTTTTTTATGATGATGCAACCTAAACTGAACCAGTATATCTAACTGTTCATAGAGTCAATTATAGTACCTTTGCAGCTCTGAAAGATACTATTTAAGCTATAGCTTATGTTGTTATTTTTTAATCCATCTCTTTCAAGGGTTAGGTAGGAAATATTTTCATGGGGTAGTTTGAGAACCTGATCCTCAAAAACTTTATTTTTAAGTTCATGTGCTTTATACCATATATGCAATTTGCTCAGCAAGATTGCTTTTCCTTTAGTTATTTTCTGGTATATTGATACTGGTCATAGGAAGAGATTTTTTTTCTTTTGGTAAACAAACCTCTAACAGCCACACTAAAAATGTCAGAGTGCATTCTTTTCTTCCTTCCTTTACCTCCCTGTACACATGCTTTGCTATTGCTATTGCAGTGCCTCCTTCAATTCAATAAATAAGTGGACCTCTTCCACTGCTCATGCCAGCTGTATTGCTTGGTGTGGGGTTAATAGTACACGCTTGCTGCTATTTTACTGCCTATTGCCAAGTCAATGTGAGCCTGTGCAGGCTTTATCTCTGCAGCTTCTGAGTTTGAGCTCTATTGCCTGCTTTCAAATGTTCATCTGCCTCTTGGAAGAACAAAGTACTTCTGCCAGGATGACAAGATTTCATACACTGAGCCATCCAGATCATCTTACCATAATCTCACAATAATAAATCTTCCAAAGAAACATTCTCCTCTAGAAGTCCTGTTAATGTACACGGTGTTTGCTAAGGAAGAAGGTTTAGTGCTATGAATCTTTTTATTAGAGTTGTATCGTTTTTCCACAAGGGAAACTCAGAGAATTATTCATCGATACAGAATAGCATGAAACGAAATCCAGTTTCTTTTTTTTTTTGTTATCATTATCTTAAATTTCACTTTTTAAAAAAGATGTTTTTTAGTATTTCTGTTCATTAAGTCATACTGGGAAGTGACTTATCTTTTCCATTCTGTGCCTTTTGCTTTCTTCTTTTAGGCATTTTTACTACAGATAATGTCATATTTTAGTTCAACTTATTTATAGGATATTATTATGCTGATAGTTACGCAGCATTTTTGAAATCCCAGATTGAGTCACTAAATTGACAAAACTTAACAGCAAGTCATTTGGGAAGACATATTACTGGTGTGTTCTTGAAACCTCCCAAACTGATGAAGTGAATTCACAGGTATTTGCTTTTTCACTTGTATTCCCTAAACCAGTACTTCAGAGCAAAGTAGTGTAGTGACTTGCCACACACGTGGTTTTTCATTTGGTATAATTTGATCAGGCAAGCTCATTTTACTGAAAGGCTTGATAAATAGTATCCAGTGCACTAACTAGCCGAATCAGTGAGAGCTGGAGAAGTTCCAGCTGCAAGGGATTGGTTTAGCAAATATATCTTACACTGAGGATGTCCAAGCAGATCCTGAACTACATAATACAAAGGGTCAAGATCAGTCCATGGAATAGTACAAGTTGTTGTTTTTCAATAAACGATTGTTAATGGAACTGTATTTGAGAACGTAAAAATATGGTATTTAAATTGGCCATCATCCTTTATGGAAAAGAACCATGTTTCATATCCTCAAATATTTAACAGTCTGTGACTCAGCCAATTATCATCTGAATCATTTTGTTTCATTTTGTATCCTGGAACTGTAAAACTTCAGGAAAATTGTGCAATTTTAGAAGCAAAATGCAAGAACAAATCTTAGAGGAAGTGCTGCTCTCTGGAATGTGACTCCTCAGTTTGTGCCCTGTTACATAAACTTTTTGCCTTAAGGAAGTTCTGTTTCTTTTTTCAACACACCTGAAAAATAACTTTCATGCATTATATCTTCTGAGGTGCTTGCCGATATTCAGGATACCATATTGTTTAGTGAATATGGTTTTGTTCTGGTTAAATTAGTAATTGTTCACCAGATTTCTTTGTTCCTTTTTTTTCCAGTCCATCTCTTTTCCTGGCATCTGTAGGAGTATCAAAAAGGTCTCCCTTTCCTTGGCAATCACCAGCATTGCATTGGCATTACTAAATTTCAGTCAGTTTTTGTAACTAGAGTTCTGGCATGCTGTTACGACTCTTAAAACAGGATTGATTCATATGCTTTTCTTTGGGGCTTTTCACATGCTTGTGAAAAGGCTTACCTGCTAGCCTATTTATCCTTTTTTAGCTGGTGCTAAACCAGTTGTATCTTGATTAATCCAATATCCATATCTAAATCTGAAGTCTGAAAATAAAAGTGGGGATTTTATTTAACTTGAGCTAAGAGCTAAGTGTCTAGTCAAAGTTAGTTGCTTAAGGTGTCTCTATAGGCAGTGGTGAGAAAAGGACATTCACAAAGAGTGATTCTTCCCATTTTAAAGTACTTTCATATTTTAGAGGATATAGAGATGCCTGTTTCTCTCCATTTTCTATTAAGGGAGCCCAGCTTACACCAAATGCCAACTTCCAAGATTAGTGATACCAATATAAGCTGTATTTCCACGTTTCTTTCAGATGTGCAAGAGTGAATTGTAGATGTACCTGGACATCACTGTCTGAGCATCAATGGCATGTTTTGTTGCTTCTGTAAAGGAAATAACCCAGATAGATACATTTAGAACAATTGATTAATAGATATAGTTTCAAAAACAGCCTGATAAAGACATTGACCCATAAGTCTACTCTCGTAAATCGTATCCACCTGCAGCCTTTTTCCACCCTATTGTTAAATGCCATTATCTGTAGTGAGAGGTGTAACTTGGATTGTTTAAAGTTCCGGACACTGTCTGCAGTTTTTACTGTTTTCTCTGTAATGCCTAGTACATTTTTTGATACTGTGAAACATTAATAGCAGCTGTTGGAGGTAGAATAGCTCTGGCAGGTGGTCAAAGATGCTTTTTCATTCCATGCTGTGGAAACAAGTGCTTTCTGTCCCCTTGGTTGTAACAGGTTGTCTCTCTCTGCTACTGTATGAAATGTCCATGGCCCCACTCTGCACGTGGTTGGCATACATTTACTTTAGGCAGGTGATTTGCCCCATTGAAATTGTTAGGTCTTTGGATGCTTAAAACTAACATTGCATGTAGAACCATTTGACAGACTGGTACCTAAATTAAAACTGCCCAGTTGTGAATATGCAAGACTGTGGTTAGGAAACCCTTGCAAAGTGGTAAGCTTCTGCATGTGCTATTTATTTCTGGTAGCTGCGGCCTATGTATCACTTACCTGTACAAAAGAGCTGCACGAAGGCACGTCTAGCTTATTGAGTGAAGAACTGGCATTTGATATGCTGTATGGTAGGTGCTGTCTTACTGTTGCTGGTCAGATGCAAAGAAATGTTTTCCGTACACTAGAGGCCAAGTGGTCTAAGAATGTCGGTTGACTCTTACCATAGCTGAAACTATGGTAAAAGTTATCAGTACTTGCATCTTCTCCTGAGTAACATAATTTTCTACAAACTTTAACAATTTAATTTCATTTACTATCATTAAAATATTTGGAAAACATTCTCTTATTCTCTCATCTGTGTGAAAATTCAGATCCCTTTACCCACTAGCTAGACATAATTTTTTTGTGAATAATATTTTAAATGTCTCATTTTGACTTCTTTATTTGTCCTGGCTATAAGAATCATATTTACATAATCAGCATCAATAGTGTTTCTATATTTCTTTCCCTATTTGACATATGTCAAATAAGTCCAATGAACAGTAGCTCTGTAAGTAAATATTTGCATAGTATTGCCATTTATAAGCAGTTTAATGTTGCTTTTATTATTTTCTTTATATATTCTCTTTAAATTGCAGTAGATTATACCACATTTCTTAAAATTCTTGACCAAAGCATGTAAACCTAAATTTTTTATAATATTTATTGTACATACCTCCTTTCATGCTTAGGCATGGAAGCATGATGTATTTTTCTCTGATCTGAATACATGAACTTCTGACATAATTGATAATTGCACAAGTGTCTTTGAAGCTCAGACATTCATTCATAGATGTAAAAGATGACTTTAGGAGACCTTGTCTGAAGAAATGGATCTTGGAAATGCTTTATCAGCTTAGTCCATTAAGAAAATATGCACTTAAATGTAAATATATATACAACCACAAAAATAATGCACATATACAGAGAGATAAGTGTATATATATATGCATGTGTATATATGCATAAATACAGAACATGCAAAAAGCATTTGAAAATAGAAGAAAAAATGAGTTCAAAATCAGGAAAAAGCACATTTAAGGTGGCTTTAGGAACAGGGGGAGATCTTAAATGCTAGGAATATATGTGTCATATGCCATTTGCTAACTTTTTTTAAAAAAAAAACGAATTGAAAACAAACTCCACAAATTCCATGATATCAAAATGTATTGATATCCAGATGTGTGATAAACGTCTTTCACTTCTCTTCACTTGCCACTAGAGTTTACAATTTGGTTTTAGCAGTGAGTTGTCCTATGTGTACTAGCCACTAGAGGGGGGATGAGACACATATTTTGTCATGAAGTTTTGTAGATATTTGGTAGCAGAAGTCTTGAGATTCTAGAAAACTTTCTTCATTTTTAGGCTGTGTAGAGTATGGTTTTATGCCTACTCATCTGCAGTCTTGTAAATTTGTGTCCCCAGGGTCTAACCCTCATTTCAAATTCATAGAATCACAGAACAAGTTAGGTAGAAAAGGACCTCTGGACGTCTTCTGGTCCAAATACTCTGGCCTTCAAAGTTAGGCCAGCTTCAAAGATAAAGCCAATTTCCAAGCTTGGGGAGGTTGCTCAGGGCTTTGTACAGGCAGATTTTAAGGGTCTCCTAGAGTGGAGATTCTACATCCTTTCTGCGCAAACCCAATCCAGGATTTGACCACCAATGTCCACAGTTAACATTTTTTTTCCTAAAATTTAATTGGAATATCCTTTGTCACAACTTGTATCTGTTGCCTTGCAACCTTTCATTGAGCACCACTGAGGAGAGGCTGTCTCTGTCTTCTCTACATCTTCCCACTGATTAGTTGAATACTACTGTAATATCCATCCTTAGCCTTCTCTTCTTAAGACTGAGGAAGCCAGTTCCTTCAGAGTCTCCTTGTGTGTCATCTGCTCCAGGCCCCTAGTCGTCTTGGTAGCTCTCTGCTGGACTTGATCCAGTATATTAATGTCTTTCTGGGAAGCCCAAAACCAGACATGGTTCTTGTGATGTGATCTCACAAGTGCCAAACAGAGAGGAAGAACCACTTTCCTTAACCAGCTGGCTACACTTGTTAGTATAGCCTAGTAAGCAAATTTTCATCTTTCTCTGCTACTCCACATCTCTATTTCTTGCTTGTACTTTCTGTTTGATCCTTAGTCTTCTCCAAACCTTTGAGCCCACCTTGGCTTCCACTGTCAGCTTTTTTCATGCTCCTATCCTCCATCTTATCTCCTCTCTGCCTGTGTCCAGATTCCCCTCCCCACTTTCTTCCCGCACTCTTCTCCATTCTATGTGAAGAACATTCATCATTGTATGCAAATGCTTCACATACAAAAAGGTTAGTGTGTCAGAGACCTGTTTCAAATATAAGAAAAATCAGGTCTGAGTTGTTCAAAGTTGTTGGCGGCCTACGACAGTTTCTCTCTTCCAAATAAAGGCTTCCATTGACTGCCATCAGTGGCAGTTGCAAGCACACTGCTACGTGAAATGCAGAGTGAATACAACTGCAGAGATTGTATTTCACCATATTTTGCATGAAATTGTTTACCAGTTCTCTGGCACAGTTCTTGATTTTTTTGTTCTCAATGAGGTGCACAGGGTTCTGTCAGAGGAATGGGATTTATTCTTTCAAGTCGTGTATGGAATAGATTTATATGGATTTATAGTAGATTTATGTATGGTTTGTATGGAATAGATCAAAAGGATTGCTGAAACGAATGGAGTGTTTCAAAGAGGTTGAGATGCACTGTAATGTTATCACAGTATTGTCGTGGTTTAGCCCCACTCGGCAACTAAGCAC
>VYZW01009896.1:9153-30179 GCA_013401315.1 Balaeniceps rex
TTTTTTTTTTTTTTTTTCTTTTTTCAAAAAAACCCACAGCCCTAAGTTGGATTAAAGTCACAATGGAACAAGGGTCCAAATAACATAATTGCATTTCATAGTTGCTGGAACTCCAGCAATTTAATTCCAATTTAAAGACTTTTGGCCAAAGAAACATGGCGGTGAATTATCCAATTTTCTTCTGGCTACTTCATTCATATAGAAAATACACAGTGATGGACAATAAACTAACATGTTAATTTAACTCCCTCATAAGGAAAGGTGAAGTGGGTCATGGAAGCATTTGTCATTTACGCATATGATTACATTCATCTTCCTTCAAGCCAGAGATGTCATGGAACACATTTTCTATTATGTGGACTGTATTTGAGTTTATTATGAACTTAAAAAGCAACCTGTCTATTCTGTCTGGACACTAAAGCCACTGGGAGTCCTGCTAGAAAAGCACAAACTAAATACTGAACAAATAAATGTTACCAGAGTTTTCGTAATTCTTATAAATTCAAGATTTCTGGCAAGAATTTATCCTGAGAATCGCTGCTTTTATTTCTAATGCTATACAATGGCCTGACAAGCTTCTGCTAACGGGAGGCCCCTTGTGGGTTTTAGGTTATTTAGAATAGAGGCTTTGCCTTGAAAGGTCACCTACTCCAGCCCAAGAAAATACATGCTCCTTTTCTAAGATCAACTGTCCCACTCGGTCTGTCCTTGTGCCTTTATTAATCAAGTTAATTAGAAGTCTGACAAAGGATCACTGTTGTTTTTTTTGGAGGTAGGATACCACTTAAACAAATCTGCAATTATCCACTTAATTTCCTTATGTCTAGCAAAGTGAATAAAATAAAGCAAACAGAAAATTTCCCATTGATTTCAATGAGATAATTAGCTTGTATAATGGGACTTGGTTCTCAAATTTGGCATTTAGGTGGCTTAACTGGTTCTTAAAATATTTTGCAGAGAAGAGTCAGATAGCTGGTGTATTTAGGTTCCATGGGTGGCTTTGCTCTTGGCTGGTAGCGTGACGTTCTGCAAGTCACTCAACGTTGCTTGTACAGTAGGGTTAATGGTCTTTGCTCTTAAAATTTACTTTATAAAAGAGCAGAATGTACAGGCTGTTAGAGTTTTATTCTTTTATTTCCTTTGTCAGGTGAATGCAGGTTTAGGACAAAATGGGAACAGACTGAAACATGGTGGTCCACTACCTTTTCCACTAGTCTATAAAACTTTACTGCAAACTCCTAGAGTGGTTCTGCTATATGTTTAGTTCTACAGGGATCTGAACAAAAAATAGAAATAGATATACTGTGCTGAGAATGCTGATACAACCGTATCCTGGGCTGCATCAAAAGAAGCATGGCCAGCAGGTCAAGGGAGGTGATTCTGCCCCTCTACTCTGCTCTGGCGAGACCCCACCTGGAGTACTGCGTCCAGCTCTGGAGCCCTCAGCACAAGAAGGACATGGAGCTGTTGGAGCGGGTCCAGAAGAGGGCCACAAAAATGATCCGAGGGCTGGAGCACCTCTCCTATGAGGACAGGCTGAGAGAGTTGGGGTTGTTCAGCCTGGAGAAGAGAAGGCTGCGGGGAGACCTTGTTGTGGCCTTTCAGTACTTAAAGGGGGCCTATAGGAAAGATGGGGACAGTTTTTAGCCAGGCCTGTTGTGACAGGACAAGGGGTAATGGTTTTAAACTAAAGGAGGGGAGACTTAGGCTAGATATAAGGAAAAAATTTTTTACAATGAGGGTGGTGAAGCACTGGAACAGGTTGCCCAGAGAGGTAGTGGAGGCCCCATCCCTGGAAACATTCAAGGTCAGGTTGGACGGGGCTCTGAGCAACCTGATCTAGTTGAAGATGTCCCTGCTCACTGCAGGGGGGTTGGACTAGATGACCTCTAAAGGTCCCTTCCAACCCAAAGCATTCTATGATTCTATGATACTTGACTTTATGTAAAGTGTGCATACACAGTGTAACATGAGATATGGCTCTGGAATCAGACCACGTGTAATTTGTTCTGTTGGATCTATTGCCAATACCAGAGCGCAGTATGCAGTTTATGAATGGCAGCAGAGTCCAGTGAATGAAAGATTATCACTTGCCACTTTTAGAAGCAAATATCATTATGCATAAAGCACAGTTTTCAAATAAAACTAATTTCACATAGGTAAGCAAAACACTTCTCTACAGAAAAGAAGAAAAACTGGAAAAAGGAATAATAGAATGAAAGAATAGCAATGCTCAAGTATGCAAAGCTACTGTGAAATAATATTTCTTAAACCCACTAGATGCATGTTTCTCCTTTAAGAAAATACATATATAATTCTGCCTTTTATATGTATAGTTTCATAAGGGCAGGTTTATTCTGATCCTGCAACAGCTCCATTGGAAAGTTTTATAAATAAGGAAATAATATAAAACACTCTTAGCAATACAAAATCACTCCAAATTAGAAAAAGTCTCAAAAGCCAGCAAGCCACAGATAAAGTAAACCAATGACTAACAGGAATTTTGACAATATCCTCAAGGCAAGACAGATTAGATCCATATAGCTATCTTACTGAACAGCTTTTAATAAATGAGAAGTACTGAATGCTACAACATTTTAAATGTTAATATTTTAAACAAATTATTTCAGGGGTTTCATTTTTAAAAATCACAAATGATGTTTTGTACTGTGCCAAAAGTACACAATGTGTGTAAGAACGTTTAATCAAAACACCATAAAAACATCATCCTATGAAGTAATCAAAAAGGTGCTGGATAGAAGCAAATGAACTTTCATATAAGATCTATTATTAAGTCTATTCTGGTAACATTTTACAAATGAAATACTTTTATTCCAGTTGCCATACAACTAAGACTGGTATAGAGTTGTGCAAGACTGAGTCAGCAAGATACTTATGTATTTTCATCACTGTAAATATATAAAGAGTTACTGGAAGTCAACGAGACTAGCACCAGTCTTTAAGTTGCGTAGCTGTAACTACTACTACTACTAAAGCTGTAACTTTATCGAATCCAGATTTAAACACTAAAAAAAAAAAATCCTGCCAGAGTTTGTATCTGCATTAATAATACTATTGGTACATGGACTTTTATCTTAAAAAATGCTGGTTGCATCATAATGTCAATGGAGATTTTAACATCCAGCCTATCTTTATTTGTAATCATATATATTTTAGAACTACAGCCAGAACAACTAAAACATCCACTAAGTTTCAGGAGGAAAAATCTGCAGCTATAAGAATCAGTTTATATATTTATACTGCAACATGGGAGTAAAAGCAGTTAGACATTAGCAAGGACTGAGGAAGAAGAACTGTCAACAAATGTAATTTGTAATCTATATATGTACCAAATGGTAACACAAAATCAGAATCTGACTAAAGGATAATTTCACAAAAGCCTTGTTCCATTATTATGCTACTTAAAATTTGCACATTAACAGCAATACTCTATCAAACTGAAAAGTACTTCTTACAGAAGATCCTGGAGAAGCTGTGATTAATGCACTTTTTGTATTCTTGCAAAGGGTTAATTTTCATCAGAGATCCTGATTAAGTCAAGCATAGCTTTTTAAATCACAAGATAGCTTGATGACCTAGTTTCACTATAAATGGCATTTCTTGAAATATCATAACGTAACTGTTTCATCTGGTTTTGCATAATTCTTATGAAATATAGTTGAATTCCACTTTGACTACAATTTTAATACAAGGAAAAGAGTTAGTTCTGTAATAGACAAATTCTTGTGTAAAAGAAGCAAGTCATTATTTCATATTACTATCTTTCATTGCAATATTGCCAAGAAGACAGCCAGGATAGACATCAGTTTTGTTTTGAGGCTGCATTACATAATGTAGAGTAAATAATCCCATCAATGAACAAATACAAAAAGAAATGGCTTGCAACAAAACAGTACTATCTGATGTAAAATATTTGTGCCCCATATTCTCTCTTTTGTTCTATTAAGAACAAAATTAGAATCAAATTCATAACAAATTCAGACCATTTATTTGAGTAACCCCAGAAAAGGCAATGAGATTGATGGAATTGAGTGGTGTAATTTGTCCACACCCCAAGCACAGCTTCTATGCATTTCCTACTCAATACAATTGTTTCTCAGTGAGAAATGCAGTGCACTGAGGCCAGTATACAGCTCTGATGTGACTATTGTATACCTTTATTTTCTATTGCTTCAAGCATCTTTACACAGCATCACTCAAAAAACCCCGTAAAATTCCCGTTCATTTTCTTTTCTCATTATTAAGACTTGACCTCCAAAATCTGTAGACAACTTTTAACAGCTTAATTTTAAAACGTTCTTTGATTGCAATGAAATACATCTTTCTTGCTGATTAATACTTACCTTTGCCTTAACCAGGCCCTGGTTAGATTTTGCATTTTATGTAAAACAAACAAAGAGAAGCCCACCAAAAAAAAAGAGTCAAGTACTCTAAGGGCATAAGAAGCAGAAATCCCCAGTAGAATTAATTTTCTTACAAGGCTAACTTTTTAAATGAGGTGAATCTCAATGAGGAAACCAATGTTTGCAAAAGCCAATTCCCAAAACATTTCACTAAGCTTATGAAAAATCTAAAGAGCTGCCAACTAGAACACTGTCTATAACAGGTGATATGACAAGGTGTTAGGAGATTTGCAGCTTTCCAGACTTTCTTTAGATAATTTGCCTCTACTTATTCCAAATGAAAAAAAAAAAAAATCTGTGAGGTTTAATACTATCAAGTCCTATTATGCATCTCTTACAAACAGTTTCAAGTGGCCACCCATCACCAGTCTTAATGAAGAGTACTTAAAACACTCATCTATTAAAAACATTGAGGTCATCACCTTTACAATTTTTTCATGTAAATGTAAAAGTGCTGCTAAAAAGTGACTTTTCAATATAATAGTTTATATACATCAAAAGTTTATAAATGGGCATTTCAGAAAGTTTTAGACAAATCAAATAAGGTTATTTTATTTCATTAATATCATATTAGTGATCTGAGATTTAGGTACGCTAGCTCTTCAAGCAGGTGATTTTTCTGCAGCTTAATCTTTATTCCTGAAAACTAAAGCCACTTACGTACTGTTTTACCATACTTTAAGCACATTAACTTCTCACTTTTCCATCTCATAGTGTCTCCTATGGAACAAGCACTTACAACATAATGCATTAAAAAAAAAGATTTCACTACTAAAGTAGCAGTCAGGTGCTATAAGCTCAGAGCAATTTGTGTTAAAGACAAAAATGGTGGAAGTTACAACCAGATAATAGAGTGACCAGAAATATATTCAAATAAAGAAATTATAAGTCTAACCATAAGGGGAGTGAGGTTTTGAACAGTCTTCTAATAGGAACTGTTGGAAATTAAAAAAAAAAAAAAAATACCTATTTTACAAAAAGGATTAAGCTGACTCTTTTGCTTCTGCCATACTGATACTACAGACTCTGTAACCTTGGGTATTATTGTAAGGAGTACAGTACCAACACATAGACATACAAATTCACAAGAAGTTGCCTAGGTCTCATCTGGGGAAAAAAAAAAAAAGGATTAAATCAATGAACCATTTAAAAAGCAATTTATATGTAGATGCCTGGACACACATTGGGGTACAGATGTGCACAACAGACTGTTGCAAAGTAGACCCTGGTACACAGTGTTTTATTTTGGTCCAGTGTTCAGAAGACCTGGCAACCCAACTGCTGTTTCAAGAAATGAAAAACCTGCATTTTAAAAATTATGGAACCGTTACCCCATTTTCCCCTTTCCTGTTCTGAAGGAGTTCCACAAATGAGAAACAGGCAGGTAAGACGGCAAACTCCAAGTCAAACAGCTCCATTTGTGTTACAGCGACTGCATACTCCCCCAGAATGCAGTGGGAAGGCAAGAGCTCTCTGTGTGGATGACTACAGCAAGGTTAGTTACTGTCCTGAAACTTGTGATTTTATTGTACTTGTCATATATAACAAGTGCTATTACTAGTCAAAAATTATCTAGCACTATACTAATGAACTACAAGTCCACCTGTAACAGAGAAATCCCATAGGCTGACTCAGTCCACTGGGCCTAACTACTGCCAGGCTTTCAGATCAATTACCCAGCATTATGCAAGGCAGGGGCTGCAAAAGCCATTAGAGAAAGGCAATTTCTACATGAAGAATAGTGAATTAGGGATGACATTTCAGCTCTTGCATTTGCCAGTTTATGTCAAGAAGATAATGTTAATTACATTTGGATTTTGTTTTGTTTCACTGCAGTTGTCTCTGTTCTGTGTTCACTTTTATTGGTAGTAGGAAGACAGACACTGGTGTTTTACAGATCCTTGATTTCCCTCTTGCCTGTTCAGCAGGGATGCAAAAAAGCCTTTCTGGATCTTAGACTACCAAGTCTAAGACCACTAACTTAGACTAAGACAGCAGTGACAGACTGCTGGTGAGGGCGAGATGTGTGACAAAGAGGAAATTAAAGAAGATCCATTTTCACATTTCCTACAATGACAAGAAAAAGGCTGGGAATTTAATAAGAGCATTTAATTTATGTCTTATTTTCAGCACGGGATAACACTTTTTTAAAGCATTTTAAAGCATTTATCCCTAGTCTGACTTTCTATGGCTAAATATCTACACCTGTGAAAAGACCATGTTGGCAGTACCTCCAAAGAAAATTAGTATTTAAAAATCACAGTTTCTACTTCAAGGGCTTGGGTCAAATATCCTGAAGGTAAAAAGAAAGTTATTTACTTTTGTGTGCACTAACTGCATCTGTCGCTTAGTTATCATGAGATAAACTAAATGTTAATTTCCTGCACTGTTAGTTCTGTCTATATTTATCACTTCATGTAAGAGAACAGAGCAATGCAGCCAGCCCTGCGTGCATCTCTTAATAAGTAGTCAGCTGCCTCCTTCTTCAGCACACTTCTCCAATATACTGCCTCACTGTATTTTCAAAAATTGATTCAAGATGCCCACTGTGCAGATAGCTTCCCGCAATCCATTTCAGTAAGATTTGCAGTGTGCTGAAACATGACTGAAAACTGGGAATTATTTTTTTTTCACCCTATTAAAAATTCAGTTGATGCAATGTGAAGTAAAAAAAAAAGTACCAATAAGCTATCCCTGGACATAAAATGCATACTAGTTCTGTCAAGGTAAGAAACTGCCATCCAGGAGTTGATGCAAGCATAAGGATACCTGTTCTGGAATTACACTAAGCATATTTCTATGACTTATCCTTAGGAGAAGTGAAATTAAATGAGACCTNTATTGTTACACTTTCTTCTTTACAAAACACTAAACAGAAAGATTCTACTAAATACTCCCATTGTCAAGCTAGTCACCGTCTTTATCCTGCTTCCTAGTCCAGACACTGAGGATTTGACTCTTTTCCTTGTATACAGAGACGGGAATTAAACTGACTATATTCAACAACCCATCTTTACAATACTATTACAATACTATTACAAACAGTAGAATATATGCATGCAGGCTACAAATGAAGTCTTCATTTATATTTGGAAAAACAACACTCCCCAAAACAAAACAAAAAACCACAAACGTATTCCCCTAATGCAAACCAAGATATCTTACCTGATAGGCATCTAGCTGTTCATCAGTAAATATCGTTTGCTTATTACCCATCTTAAATGAGGAATTCTTCCTCTATGCAAATGCATCCCATTAGAAGTAGCTGGATTCCTCTGTATTGTAGGCATTTAGAGCACGTATACTCCGTGAGTGTGCTGAAAAAATCCCAAAGCCTGCATTGAACTGGTTTAGACTGTGCCTGTCCAATGAGGAAGGACGCAGTACCGGAAAATCTTTGCAAAGGCTTGACTTGAGCGTGCCGGGAAGGAAAGCGTTAAAATCACAGGCAGGTGTCGCCCCAAACCAGCGATGCCATTCTCCCCCTTTTTCAGATGCTTTTCTAAGAGGCGCACAGAGCTTTTATAACGTCAAAATCGAGTAGCCAGTACTAGAAGAAATCAGCTCTCTACTGCCCCGGTGCCTCACTCGCTTGTTCACTCCCTGACTTCAGGGCGCTCGAGCTCGGCACCTTCATGTTTTAGAGCAGCTTTGCGTCACCCGATGGCGCTAGGTAGCGCAGTCGTATTATACACACACACAGAGAGAGCAAATCTAGTAACTAGAAAAATGGATTAGCAGAGTAAACGTTTCTGCAGCTGGTCTACTCACAGATGAAAGTACACCCCAGTCAATGCTTGGATCTGACCTGCACCGTGCTGACAGTGTTAAATACAGCTGGATGGAGACTCAAAGTGTCCAGAGCGTCCCCACAACATCACCAGGTGCCGCGGGGGCTCCACAGTAAATGCTTGTGTCTACACTGTGGCTATAACCAGCCCTGGCTATCTAGGACGTGAGTTCACTACCATAGGTGCCAAACTCCCAGATATACCAGTGGATGCAAGTATTCCTTCTCACATTAAATAAACTAAAAAAAAAAAAAAAATCAGGAAGATTAAAGTAGTTTAAACAGACGTTAATCTGACTCCTTCGGCTCAAGCAAACACAGGTGGAAACAAAAAAGTTACCACAGCCTAAAGCAAAGGTAGAATGTACCACTAGGGGGCTCACAGTGTATTTTAAAGTAATACAACCCTATTTCCATATTGCCAGAAAAAATAAAAAATTAAAAGAAATAAAAAAACGCATGTAAGAGATGCACACAGACAAAATGAATAAACTGAAACAAAATTACATTATCTAACATCTGCAGAAGGATACGCTCCTATAAGAACAGTAGGAAGAAGGCTGAGTGAGAAAGGATGGGAACAGGGAGGAAAGACCTGTTATGAGTAAGTTTCTTTGGACTGCTCACTTCCCATTTGTGCACACAGGAACGGGAGAGGGTTTATAAATATTTAATAAGATTCCTACCTTCTTTACCTCCAGCTCTGCCAATGGTCATTATTTCCTCAGCAAGTTAGCATGTTTAATAAAAACACCTGGAGAATTATTTTGCACTTGTTCCTACAGCTTCTAATGATCCTGACCTGATAACAGCATTGGATAACAGGAGTTAAATTTCTCTTGGCATATAACAACAAAGAATCATAGAACACTTTGGGTTGGAAGGGACCTTTAGAGGTCATCTAGCCCAACCCCCCTGCAGTGAGCAGGGACATCTTCAACTAGATCAGGTTGCTCAGAGCCCCGTCCAACCTGACCTTGAATGTTTCTAGGGATGGGGCCTCCACTACCTCGCTGGGCAACCCGTTCCAGTGCTTCACCACCCTCATTGTAAAAAATTTCTTCCTTATATCTAGCCTAAGTCTCCCCTCCTTTAGTTTTAAACCATTACCCCTTGTCCTGTCACAACAGGCCTTGCCTTAAAAAGACTGTCCCCATCTTTCCTATAGGCCCCCTTTAAGTACTGAAAGGCCACAACAAGGTCTCCCCGCAGCCTTCTCTTCTCCAGGCTGAACAACCCCAACTCTCTCAGCCTGTCCTCATAGGAGAGGTGCTCCAGCCCTCGGATCATTTTTGTGGCCCTCTTCTGAACAAATATTTATCAATAATACTGAAAGTAAATGTATTGTATACATAGTAAAAATATCTTATGAAGTGTGTTGGATATGTAGTAAAAACATTCTATGAAGTGCTGAAATATAGACTGTTCTAAGAGATGACTTATTTAGATTGTAACATTTAGAAACAAAGGTTTGATTAACTGCAAACCAGCACTGCCTTGAGCTACAAAACCACAAGGCTTGGGATGAGAATGCGTTCAACAAGGCTTATTAGCAATAAGCAAACATCAGAATTTTAACAGTGAAAGAAATGGATTTACCAATAGCATATATTGCAGCACAGTTTCAAAATAAGAAGGAAGAAGCTACAATAATAAGGACAGTACAAACTCTGAATGACCTACCATCAGACCAAGAGCGCAGCAAGCGTCTATTCAAATCAGACAGCTGAATCGACCATTTGTTACATTGCCAAACTGACATCTGTTTTTCTAGCCACTGGTGTTGTGTGTTTTTGGTTTTTTTGTTGTTTTTTTTTTTTTCTTCTTTTCCCCAAGGTACAGTGGCATTGGATTCTTGTTATGTTCAAAAAGATTCTCCACAAGCAAGTCAGAACGTAAAGAAGAAAAACCCCCAAACCTGCAAAATACAGTATTTCTATTTATTAAAAGTGCTCTCTTACACACTTCTTTTGAATCGGAGAACAACAATCCATAAGGGTCCCTTGAGATTAAGAACTTTCACAGTTCTAAAAGTTCTTACACATCCTCAACTCTGAATGAGCTTCATCACTGGCTTTAGTGGTTATGCATATAATTAAGCATGGTTTATATCTATGATCTGGTGCTACTGAATGCCAGAGCTAGCAGCTGTTCTCACTCAGACCAGACCAATACATAGTCAAGTGATTTGCATGAAATAGCACTCCTTTCACAGCCACCTAATTCAAGCTGCCTGTCTATGCAAATCAGATTAAATATAAATGGCCAAATTATCCATAATGTCATTGTACAGACGTGAACTGACACCAGGGGTACATTGGGCTCCCTATCTTTTAATCTTATGATTCTGTATACTTAACAGTATTACTACAGTAAAAAGACTGACATCTCATTTCTTCATTTTTTACCTGCTTTTATATTCCTGTCTGTTTGGTCCCCATGTATCCTAGATGACACACAAATCAGCTAGTCTCTATCTTTAGAATCAAAATGATAACAATAGAAAGCAGAAGGGCTAAATGGAAAGCACCAACTAGGTAAGACTTACTTGTGGTTACAAAGTAGGCCAGAGGTAGAGTTCCTCAGGCTCACAGACATATTCCTGTTTACACCTTTGGGTCTAGCTTTCCACTCTGCCCCCTCCACTTTTCTCTTGCATATTAGAAATGTTTTGGTTTTGTGCTAACGTAGAGAAATTATGTAGGAAAACTGGTATGGCTAAAAGAGTTGATTGCTTTAAAAGAGTTAGAAGTCCTTGCTTTAAAACTTACCAAGGGAACAGCACCCACTGAGTATATGGACAGAAAATAAACTGTTTCTTCAATTCTTTCCATACTCTAAAGAGTATTTTCGATTATTAAATGAAATTAAAATGCACAGATTTTTAAAAAGAGGATTCAAACACTGATTGTTGAGGGTTCCACTATACTAGCTAGCTCTTCTCAAGCATGCTATAGTGGTACCTATATTTCACTGCATAATTATCTTGCTATACTAGCTGCGTAAAATTTAAAGACTATATAATGCACAAACTCTGTTTGACTCCTTCTACCTGTTTGTATGTATCAAAGATCAGATAATTTTCCAGTTTGCTTTTTTTCACTTCTATCTGTTTGTATCTATCAAAGATTAGTTTAATTTGCCAGTTGGGTGTTAAGCAATACTTACTCCCAGCATAAGTTACTGCAACAAACCAATACTTTTCTATGTACACAGCAAGATCTGACCTTAATGTTATCAGTACCAGCCTTTCATCACACTTTATTGTATTTCAATTTTTAAGCTATTTAGCAACACATAGCATATATCTTGCAATCAGTTGCAAATAAAGTTTATTAAGTAGTATAAGTATATATACAATAGTCTTGACATTACACTGGCCATTATACCAGAGAACATGGTTAAGTAGCCACTGTTCATCTGCTTTATAAGTTTAATTCATGTAGCAGAAAATATACTATCAACCACATACACCAGACTTAATATTTTATAGCAAGATGGCTGTCAGCTGCAATAGCTTAACGCCCACCTAAGGCTGCAATCGGACCCCAGCTGCAGGGATGTCTTTCCACAGCCAGAGCTCAGGGAGTGGGCCAAATCATGGTAGCACTCCTGATCCCCTTCAGTGCAAAGTCTCCTGCTCTGAACTGTTGCTAGCCATGGCTGCTACACCGGGTGACTTTGCTCTGATTTATTAGTAGAGGTGTAAGTTTAATAACCTCCAACAGATGGGTCATACTACCTTAAACTGCCTCTGTAAATTATGCAGTGAGAATCTGACTGTGGTTTAAGTATGAAAGCTCTTACTCCTCTTCAAAGGAAGATCAAGATACTATGAACAGAGATCACTTTACCTGTTAACAAGAAGATCCACACAGAGTTTTAACCATAAAGTTGCATATCTACTGCCTTCACTGCTCAAGTTGGTTTGCTACAACTATTTTGAGTTTTCATATACAGACATAATCACAAGTTATCCTTTTAATTGGGGAAAAAAGAACCTGCAAGATTTCATGCCCATTACACCAAATATTCAAACAATTTCTCTCCCACACAGATGTTTCCTTGCAGATTAGCTCTTCATAAAGATTAACTCTGTTAGCAAAAAGAATAGTTTTGATCTAGAAGGGCTGCCTATACATTTATACTGGTGCTACTTTCTGTAAGTTAAGTTAGGGCCCCCTTCTACTGCAAGTGTAAGTAACAGTGATCACTACTCGCAATGATTACATGGGAAAAGTTCTATCCTTCACCAAAGCTGTGGAAATTCACCCCAAGTCTTTGGGGCTTGTTTTATTTACTTAAACCCTATTCACAATTCTGTTTGCTCACAGGTAAATGGGGAATAATAATGTTCACCTACAACAGGTGCTGTGGAGATAAAATAACTAAAATGCTTGCGAGTCCCTTAAATGAAAAATGCTACAGAGCTACAAAACATTACTATTGTAGTATGCTTCACCAACTGTCACAACTTGCCTCTTATTTAATAGTTATTGCAAACTATAAATAAAAAATGAGCTGTAAATACACAGTTACAAAATTAAAATCCTAAAATGAGTGAAAATGATGGTTTGATGCCACTGCAGTAGATTAATTTTCCAACACATGACTGATAGGATGCTTAGATCCCAATAAATTTGTCTGGAAGTGCTAGCCTACAAGAGGATGCTTCATGGGACTGAGCCCTGTCTTATGAATGAATAAACAAAACTTGAGAAAGATGCAAAACTCACGGCCCTCAAACTGATGAAAGATGCTGACTGTCTGACTAAATGTACTTGTTATGATGAGCAGGAACTTTCTGTAGAGAGTTTTTAATGCTAAAGAAAACAAACAGAAAGGAAAACCTTGTGCCAAATTTGTTGGTTTTATGATCTTATCTAGCTAGCTTAATAAAATATGCCATCTTGGAAGATGGAGGTTTCTGACTGCATTTCATTAAGCCTAATTTATCCATAATAAATCAAGTAAAAATTACCTTTTTTTTTTAAGCTGCTTTACACAAGACAATGCTTTGCCTCAGGGACAACATAATAATAAAAAAAAAATGGTTTCCTAAGCAGACTACATTTAATATCATGAATTTCCTCATAGGGAGTCTCAATACAGTGATCACTAGGGGAAAGAAACTACTGCTATCTCTATATAGGCATCTTTTTTCTAGGCAAAATAACTACTAATGGTTTTATTACTGTGTTGTTTAGCCCTTCTCAGAACAGATCCAAACCAGCCACTGTTAATGGCTTATTACTGTAGTAGTATTATGGTAGCACCTGTAAGACAGATCAGAAATCTGTTGCAACAGATGCTGAAAATATATGTAAAAAAAAATTTCTCCCCAATTTCTCTCCTCCACTCAATTTACAATCAAAGTGTAACTCGAGAAAGTACATGCAGATACAGTCAGAAAACACAAGAAAACAACGTAAATATACTGATCAGCACATAACCAACTTAGCATTTATGGAGTCCTTTGGTAAGCATCATGGCAAAAGAAACAACAAATATAAAGAAAGGAGTAGAATAGATGTATACATCTCATGGGAAGCAGTACAGTAAAAACATTAAAAATTCAGCTAGTATGTCCTAGAAACATCACAGGTCAATCTGAGATGGGAGCAGGCCTCGATTTACAAAAGGGTGAGGAAAAAGCAGTGAATAGGGTATGTAAGCTGTGGAAAGTAAAGATGGCACAACAAAAGAGCCAACATGTGTAAAGTAGGATCAAGCTTTGAACAACAAAAAAATTAATTTACAGAAACATTTAGAACAGATATCTGCAGGTCCAATTTGGATTTTAAGACTGAAATGAAAAAACAGCAGTAGTTACTAGAAGAAAATCAGTATCAAGAGAATTCTGCACACTTGCCATTAAAGACAACATCTGATAGGCTATTCTCAATTCAAAGCATTATCAAAAATAAAACAAAACATACACACAGTAGGCTGTTTCAAAAATTGTGGAAAAACAAACAAACAAAAAAAAGAGCAAGCAACCCCCAGAAAATAGTGGCTACTAATGCCATGCAATTCTGAGGATTTCTACTTACACTTTCAAGACAAAAGTAAACTGAAGGCACAGTCTTAGTACTGAGTTTTCAAACACATACAGGACAGAAGTAAGTAAATTGAAAGGCTGCAAGTATTTTGATAACTCCATCACCAAAAACTGGCACCAAATTATACTGAGATAGAACCCAAATCTTTACATTGCCAAAAAAGTGTAAGAAACCAAAGGTAGTTTTTGGTTTTCCTTCAAATTGCCTTTTGAGTTTAAACTTTCAGGATATATTAGACTCATTTTTTATCGCTCTCTGCAAACACTGAGTTTAGCAATTCGGTCTTGATTTTAAATCAAAGCTGAGAGTCTCATTTACTCCTGTAACTAATTTTTTAGTTGACAGCAAATGAGTTGACATAAATTGACTGAACAAAATTCCAAGCAACAGCCACACTGTTGTTTAGACAGCAGAGCCTATCATATCGTGAGAGAGAGTCTCTGCATCACTGTTTGTCTAAACAGATCAAACAGAAGGTGGAAGTACTATCACCATTTCACAGGTAGGAAAATCTTTTAAAAGTCAGATGAAGCAGTCATCCCCAGAGGTCTGAGCTCAAACTGCCTTAGTTCTAGCTTGGTGCTTTACTCTCAAGAACATCCCAAGCTACCCTACCACTCTTAAGCATAGAAAAGAATATGCATTTCTTAACTGCTTTAGGTAGGACTTTAAGATAGCTGTCTCAATTATCATTGTAACCACACAGTTGTCTCCCTTGCTGTATGCTGCTCAGGAAGGGATGCTCCACAGCTTGGGGCCTCCCACAGCCACAGCCTAAGCAGACTCATAGAACCGACGCACAGGATCATCAAAATTTTAAAAATAATGAGACAAATACCTCAAAAATTAAGGCAAATACAAATTTTAAACTGCCCCTATTTCAACAGCTTTGTTTTTTGACACTTTAAAGTGTATGTTTTTTTTCTCTGCTGCAACAAATACGTAACACTCTTCTTTGTCCATGACTACTATTTTTTTCCTGTAAACGACCCAATTCTAGAAGCTGAGATTTTATAAAAGTATCAAATGGTTCAAAACTGGAGGCTGCTTGCAAAACGGCTTCTGTTTGTCGCTAAGTAGATGCCATAACGGTACCTCCTCAGACACCACACCCGGGGCTCACTGCGGCTCTCCACCGGACTCGGTCCTCCGGCGGCACCGGGCTGAGTCCACCCCAGCACACCACGCGCCGCTAAGAGCGATGGCTCTCCGCCGGGTCGCCCAGGGCAGCCGGGCGGGGTCTGGCCGGGCCGGTGTCACGCAGTTGCCGGGCGCTCCCCGCGGTACCTCAGCGCGGCACAGGAGCGAGCGCACCGCCCTCAGCGGGCCGCCGGGGCAGGGTTGGGGGGAAGGAGGGGAACGCTGCCAGGGCAGTGCCACTGAGGTGCAGAAGGACGAGGGCATCCCCGCTACTGGGGGCGGGATGGCGGGCGCTGAGCCGGCAGCCTCCCCGGGGGCGGGGCCTTATAGCCGCGGGGGCGGGGCGTGCTGCTCTCCGCGCGCCGGTTCCGGTCTCGAGGCGGGCGCGGGTGTTCTCGGGCCTCAGCGCGCTGTGGTGCCTGGAGCATCATGGCTGCAGCCGCGTGGATGCCTACGGTAAGCGAGGGGGGACAAGCCCCTTCCCCGCGCCGCCGTGGGGCGGGCGGCCACCCAGGGCGCTCGTGTGACCTTGGCGGCAGCAGCTCGGTGGCGCCTGAGGCGGTGNCCCTCCCTGGGCCAGGCCCCAGGGGCGGCGGCGGGAGAGGTCCGTGGCGGGCCGTTACTCAAGCGGCCGCTGCTGCCCGCGGGAGGCCCGGCCGGGGCGGGGGCAGCGCCGCGCCATCCCTCTCGGAGCGGCCCCGCGGGGCGGCCTGGCGAGGAGCTCGCGCCGTAGAGGTCACCGCGTGGGCACGGCGCCTCGCCGCAGTCAGGCCGAGGAGGGGATCAGCCCTCAGGCAGCTGCGGGCGATCCCCGGGGTGCCCCTACAGCTGCGCGCTGCTCGGAGCTCCCCCCGTGCGGGACTAACCGTGCGCTGCTTACAGACAGTAAGGGTTAAAAATGTCATTCCTGAAAAGAGCCTGCGGTACCAGTTATGACGGAGTCTTCCTGGGGAAAAGATACAGTTACTGGGTTTTGTCCAATTGCTTTCTGGCCCGCTACCTGTCCTTTGGGACTTACTGGCTCTGAACTATGCTGAAACGCAGCCGTTATTCCTGGGGCTGTCATGGAGACGCTGCTGCTTTTTGCCTTGAGTAAATGAAATTTCTTTTGCGCCTTTTAATAATAGCCTGTTGGAGGCTAGGTCATCGAGGAAGCCCCACTTCACATATCTGCTAAAATATCGAAGAATTGTCAAGAGTTAATCACGACACATGACTTTAAGGTCAGAATGGATCAATTTGGTTTAGCCTGATTCTCTGCTAGTGTTAGAGATGTTGAACTTAATATGCCAGGCCCATGATATCTGGCAAGACGGACTGTTCCCTTTCCAGAGCTACTCTGAAATCTGAATCCTGACTCTATATGCAGGAACCGTACCATGAGGGCCCTTAACACTTGTGTAGTCAAATTTACCTTTTCATTTATTGCTCCGGCTATTGCCTTAAATATATGGCTTGCTATGGTAAATATTGCTTGCCTGTTGCAATGACCTTGTACATCTCATGTTGGGTTAGAAGTAAAAATAAATTCTAGCTTAAATTACTTCTCCCACAGCGTTCATGACAATATACATGAGAAGTAGATTGTTTCTATTGGTGCCAACATAGTCTGTCCTTTTTGCCATACAGCTGCGTTTAAGCATACATGTCAGTAAAGACAGGAGATAACAAATACAAATTGGACAGGAGAGGAATACAAATTGTCAAATACATTCCTGTCTAGCTTGATAGCTACAGACAGACTGCATACGTGAGTATAGTAAAACTGAAGTAGCGTTAAGTCTGTTTGCGCTTAGAAGTCTTCTGACTCTTAAGTCACAGAGGCATGAAAAATCCTAGAGAGGAGGGTAAGATTGGGAGGCTGTGATTTTTCTGCAGTTAAGTTACCGCTACTGATACGATGGGGGATTTTGTCCGTAGTGCTCAGCTAGGCAAGAGCTCAAGCTGAGGTATCATTCCAGTTTTGAAGCTTAATGCCGGTTTGGAATATTCAGATGTTAGAAAGTGTAATTCTTTGACTATGCTGTGTAGACTCGTTGCTATGGTGAATTTTGTCTTTAATGTGCATTTCAATTATGTTGTTTTAAAAACTGGCAGGCACACAGAAGGCAACAGTACAAAACCTACAGATGTAAAAGGTGGAAGAACAAAATTCACCAGAGTTTAAACGGAAGAAGTGACACTAATGCAAAGTAGTTTTGGAAACCTTACCTAAAATGTGTAAAGATACTGTCCACCCAACTGTTAGTGGAAGTGATTTTTCACTTTGCTTTCCATGAATCTTAATCCTTAGCATATCATCTATTTAGTTAGAGTTACTACAACCTTATTTCAAATGTGTAGTATGTAAGGACTCAGGTTATTGTGCAGTAACTTCCCCTCACCCCCAGGGAAGGAGAGTATGGCGCACTGCAAAGCTCGGCTGTCCTGGGCTTACCTTGTACTAAGAATACCCACATGAGCTGTTAGTGCACAGAATGTTAGAGAGCAACTTGGCAAAGCGTTAGTTACTCTTGTTTCGTTTGGATTTTTATACTCGTTTGAGATAGGAAATTTAAAGCAATATGATTTTAAAATGCAGGTTGGCTGCAATATTGTTAACTTTTTAAAATGCCATTTGTGTAGTAAAATTGTTTTTGTTTTTGTTTTTTTTGTTTTATATTCTTGCAGGTTTCTCGATTGCTAGGTGCTTTCAAAAACCAGAAACAGGTGACCAGAAGTTTTGGTAGTGCTGTGAGTATGCTAGTACCATTTTCTTATTTTAAGAAGTTTCTCAAGAAAAGGATTCAGAAATTTACTTTTATAAAATTGCTGTTGTTATTTTTACGTTCTCAAAAAAATAAGGCCTAAATAAGTGAACATATATGCTCTTAACGCCATGCTGGATTTATATTGGTTAATTACTGTCTTTGGCAATTGCATATTAAAGCATAAGTGATAATACAAAAGGCTCTAGCAAAAGATAGAAGTGGCGTGAAGACTTTTCATGAAATATGGACATAAGCCAGTCTTCTGAAACTCATCTGGAAATGGGCAAATATTGGGCAAAATAGAAAGACTGTTGAGAAGCTTCTCATTTTCTTTATTTTGCAGACTTTCCTCTAAGCACTAGATTTACTTTACTCCTGCTTTTAGAATACCTTGCATCTACAGTTCTGCCTTTTTAAGGCCCTCTTTAAAGTATTTTAAACACCGATTGTGTATTTCCTTGTGGATGTTTTACCTTCTTTATGTGTATCTGTTTGAAGTGCCCACAGGCCTTTTTTTTCAGTGAAGGCAGCCTTGAAAACTGCTCAGGCAGAAGCAGGGCTCTGCACCACTGCATGCACCCTTAAGCAGGACTTAATTTTAAAGAGGAACTGTGGCTTTTAATTACAAGTTTTGAGGAACAGCAGGTAGAACAGCTAGAAAAGAAACTGAAGGGTCGCTCCTATCTTACACAGTATAAAAAGATTTAGAAGGTGAGGCACCTCCAGTTCTGTTTATACCACATTACCGTTTCAGGTGAAACGTTATGTGACTCAGCTGGAGTCCTGCTGTGCTGTGAAGCAACAATGCAAGACAGCACAAAACTAATCTTGAGGCATTCAATCAGTTATGTGCTTGCTCAACAGCAGTGCTCTTTTATCTGAGGCTCTGCTTCTTTTTTTGTGCACAGTGAATTTCTTTGGCTCAAATTAGTTAAAAAATCAGTCAGTATATATTGAAATTCTGAATATTTTGTATGGAGAAGCATGGAAACGTATCTTGTGAGTTGATTCTAACTGCAAATAATGCTGCATCTGAGCTGCCTGTTTTGTAGGTAATAATGAGCCCTTACAAAACTGTTGGAAATCTTTAAATAAAACAAGAAGAGCTGGGGGATGTACGATTAGAATAGTGATCATTTTTTTTTTTTTTAAATCAAAGCAGAGTACTTTCTTCCCTTGCTATTCAGTGAGCCTGGGCTGTGCAATTTATTTCATCTGTTGACGATGATAAAAGAAACAAGACTGAGAAAATTATGGGAGGAAAATAACTTGGTGTTGTTAAAAACGGGCCTGAGATTTTTAGAAAGTCACTTGAGAAGTTTAGATGTGCATGAGGGTTTTTTTTTTTTAAGGTGAATGTAGCTTTTCATAAATTTAATCTTTTCTAGCATGTGTCAGTATTATGCGGCATGTTGATAATATTGGAGATATATGGGTAACAGAGCTGTAACTAGGTAGTATTACCTCCTCTCCAAATTTCAAGAAGAAAGCATGCTGAGATCATTCATTTCAAGGAGTACTGAGCAGGAACCTGCCTTTCAGGTTAAACCTCTGTGTTTTGAAATAGGAATAGGTAGTAGGCAGATTTTTAAACAATTCTCCAAAAACGTGTGCACACTCCCTTTGAAAGCAAGCCAGTCATTTGTGCTTCTGACCAATACTGCTATTCTTCCTAGTGAGTATTTGGTAACTGAAGCTTTCTTTTCTTTTCTAGTAGTTACTTGGTTCCTACAACACTTGAAAATGTTTTCTACGTAGAGAACAAGCATTCATTTGTTGTACTACTGATATTTCTTTACCTAGGTACAAACAGTAACTTTAATCCCAGGAGATGGCATAGGACCTGAGATTTCTGCTGCTGTCATGAAGATCTTTGATGCTGCCAAAGTAAGTCATATTTGTCTTGCTGTAAGTGGTGTAAGTTTAACTACAACAAGTATTAACTAGGTTTATTAAAAACGTTTTCTCTTTAACTTCCAAAAGATCAAGTCATGTTTAAGCTATAAAAACTTCTTGACAATAGAAAGAGTCTGAAGCTTTAGCTAATAAAAGATAGGATTGCAGTATCAAGGCAGGGTTTGAAACCGTTGGCTGGCAGAGGAGTAGAGAGTTGAGAACAAATGCCATGTTTGATTTTTGGAAATATGAACTTAATATATCATGTGAAATCATCTTGTTGATGTAGCAATCCTGAGCAACTGATAGAGGATGTTCTTTCATTCACTGTGACTTCCAGTGCAGATGAAAAGTGTGTGTGAAAGGACAGGCTTATTCTTAGAAATCAAACTGCTGCACTGCCAAACACATTCACTTAAGTGATATGAAAACTAAGTATATGCAAGAACTGGTTTACTACCTATCTGAGGAACTTGACCAGAATTTGTCTGGTTTCCTTGAAAGGAAATATAGCTCTTCAGGAAAGATGCCTGTTAAATTGTTCCACGTTAGTAACAGCACCAAGGCATATTCCCTTTCTATTCCAACTACCTGACTTAGATTTGCAAAGAGTGAAGTTCTCTTTAATTATATATGAAAACCTTATAATAGTTTTGGTTGTTTCTGGGGAGTCAAGAAGGAGGTGGGGAGGAGTAAAACCTAAGTTTGTGTGTGAGCGCATGTTTGCAATACTTAATCAGATTTGTTTTAAAAGGGATTCTCTAGTATGTTATGCTTAGATTGGTTCTGTTTGCTTATGAAAGCCCTTGTATCTTTTCCTTTATGGTCCTTCCTGATGAAATGAATGGGTGGCAGCCTGTCTCCACTTAGAAGATTCCTGTGGTGAATGCAAATTCAGAAAGCATTGTGGAACACGTGCAGATTTTCAGTTAGATAACAGATATATATCTATGTTATATATGTC
>VYZW01009897.1:4349-18800 GCA_013401315.1 Balaeniceps rex
TTGTTCTTTAGGTAAATTCCACGTGTATAACCAAGAGCCTATGGACGGCAGGCTTCAATACACCTGCATTACACGAGTGATCTGTTATTAATACATAACAAAACCATTAGCACAGCAAAAGTATATGATAGTTCATTCTCAAAACTGCAGGTAGATATTTTACCACTTGGGTAATCCACGTTACATTTATTTTTTGCTCTGTTCACAATGCAGACAAGGGAATGACCTGAGTTAAGACTCCCACTTGGGGCTTCAGCTTGGACCAAAGCTTTAAGCATCTGTGGAGCTAGATATCTGTGAGCTTTACATGTGGCCCAAATGCAGGTGTTTATACACTTGGAAGTCTTTAGTGATTTTGGGGATGTCGCTTGTGTGTAAAATGGTACTCTAGAGGGTTTTTTCAGATTTGGACCATACAAAGGAATGATATGTGCAAGCTGCAGTAAAAGAAAGGTTTTTAAATTAATTCAGCTGCTGTAAAACCACACACTTTTCTAAAGTGGTACTTATGGAAATGTAGGTCATCTAGCAATGGGCCAACATTACACCAGAAGACACCAAACCACTTGTGAGGCTTTTTTTCAGGGAATTTGAGATAAAGAGCTGAGTTGCTGAAGTGGTCAATTTGGGCAATAATCACGCACCTAGATTAGCAGTCCTTTGGTTTTCACACGTAGAAACCAAGTTCTTCTCTTGTACTGGTCTCTTTCTCTCACATAATCATTCTGTAGACATTCTTAGACTTTACCACTAATTTCAGGTACTGTGGCCCCCAAAAGTCTTTTTTTCATGTAGAACTAAAATGTTTCACAACATAAGTCCTCAGTAGAGGAAATTAGGAATTTTTGCAACGTCTTATGTTTCTACTCATTTTTGAAGTTCAGAACAGAAAATCTGGATCAGTTCTTAAGCTTCTGTGTATGTGTTGAGTGAACAGTCTAAAGCAAGACTGTATAATATATTGCACAAGTTACTTTTTAAATACAATTTACTATGCATCATAAATACACTAAAACTCCCACTATATAAATTTATACCTCAAGATTATATAAGAAACCAGCTGGATAAATCACTATATCTTCAAATAGTATGCATGAAAGCTATGCATAATAACGAAGAGGTTATATATTGTTTCAACAGAAGGCAAAATTATTTAACTGTTTCACTTCTGTGGTACCAACATAAAGCAAATCTTAATAAAAGGCAGATGTTATTTCAGAAATTTGGTATATTTCTAATGTTTACGTGTGACCCATCCACTGCTTTTACAGAAAGCAGAAAGGCAAGTTTTCAATCCTGGTTCCTGGCATGCAATTTTTGCAAAAACGCACATGCACATATTCACTTAATATGCGGTCTTATACGTAGCATCTGCAAGTATTCTGCTTCGGAGATCCAACACAGGCAGACCGCAGTCTTCATCCGATCCATCGAGAAGTGAAGAAGCATAGCAGTAGAAATTGGGGTTATATTTTTGTTTGACTTCTGCACTACCTAGTGATAAAAAGTATAGATTCAGAGGTCACCAATTCTTTTTTTTTGGGGGGGTAGGCACATTTTGAACCTAAATCTGCCTGCTTTTTTACTAAGTTCTGTCTTTTCCAGTTGGAAAGCCTTCAAATATAGACCTCTTAAACATACTTTTTTTTACTCACCCCTTTTCTTTTTTTGGTTTTCTTCTGTATTTAACCTTGTGACGTCATGTTTGCCAACTCCAAAGTAGAGGAGGGTCCGTTTGGCTGACGCAGTGATGTAGAGATCCTGGCCTATGCTCACGGGTAGCTGCAGTACACAGAAGGAAAGAATATTTGTTCTGTGCTATGCTTCACTCATGGCTCAACTTCTCGCAAGTTGTTGATCCAAGATGAGATGTTACTGTCAGCTGAGACATTTTTTTTCCATTCTTTCACCAAAACAGAAGTGTTTTTCAACATTAAGATAAATAAAAAGCAATGACAGTATAGCATGAGGAGTTAATTTACACACACAGGCTGTTTCACAACAGTAAAGCCTATTGTTTCAGGCTATCAACAGCTTCACTCAGTTTTGTTAGTTCATATCCAAGTGACGTTATGAAGGTGACTTTATGTGGTTGAAGAGGAACCATGACTAGATAAGCAAAAGGGCAAAAACTGAAAAAAATACTGAAAATAATAAGCTCTTTGGTTTAAAATTATAATATTAGTAATTTAAAATATAATAATATTATAATAAATTATTATTCTTGAACTGGGGGCTAAAAACTAGTAACATCTGAAATGACAGAGGCGTTTGTAATTGGTATGAAGCCAGTGACATCTCCTTGAGCTGGATATCACATAAAGGACATCTGTCATAGCACATATTCTATAATAAATCTCTCACGGTCATCACAGAATGAAAATGGCTATGACATAAGGACATCTATGTTTTGGGGTCAGTGATAACAATATTTTTAATCCATAGACCTCAAAAAAGAAGAAAGCATCCCAGACAAAAAAGAATTCTTGTGCCCGGCTTTTTGGGTTTGAACCAGAACAAAGAAGGTCAGCTGGCAGCCGGTCAAATCACAGGTCTGACAGTTATAAAAATCAATCCCATCTATATACTTAGCTCGAGGATCATCAGTCCCAACGATGGTGTAAGCCTCAGCACACAGAGAGAGGTACCACATGCGAGTAATTAAAGGCTTTGCTCTGGATTTACTTCGCCTGACCATGGGCAGTAAGGTTGAGAGCCCTTCCTAGACAGGTCTGAAAGAGTGGGCTGTAGCGGTTTTTGAATTTTCCTTTGAAAAAATCAGAGTGATCAACACCTGCAGCTTTTGAGGTCTAAGAGGCTTTTAAAGCAAATGATACCTTGTGCAGGATCTTTTCCACAGCACAGGGCTACACAAAAAGGAGCGGTATGCTAAATACGCAGCGGTGTTGGCAGGACCTCAACTGCTCCAGCAAAGAAATCAGGGGGAAGCTAGACCAAAATACACTTTTTTAAAATCAATCCATAGCTCTGATTAGGCTGAGAGGGCAGATATGGGGTTTCAGTTACACTTTTGCAGAAAAACAGCTTAAACACAGACCTGTTAGGCTCAACAGGTATCAAAGTGATAAATTGCACTCTTGCAGCTGGCCTGCACGTGTGCAGCGAAGTGGAGGCGTGGGACCAGCCGAACATGTTCAGCTAAACCAACCGTGTGAGGCAAGTTCGGCGTGGGATGGGACAAACCGATGGCCCACGTTGCAGCAAGGGACATACCAAGTATTTACTGTGCATATACAGCTATTCTGTGCATGGGCAGCGGCATTTTATGCAGGATATCCAGAGATCCAGTATCCTGGTGAAATGGCTGTACCACCGTCCAGCGCAGCAACATTGCAAACGGCCAAGGGTTTATCCATGAAAACAGGGATACCGATAATTTTTAGGAGGAGTTGCCCGCAGGTAACACACATACTTAAATATGTGCTATGTAGGTAAGTCAACTCCTTTTGGAGCCACCAAAACATGCTGAACACATGGTGCAAATTTAAAAAAAAAAAAAAAACACCCACAAAAAAAAAAACACATTCTTCCAAAACTACCTGACTATAAAAAAAACCTGGCCTTTTCAGATTAAGTGTTGTGAATATTAATTTATCATTAAGATTTTCAATGGTAAAGTTAACTAGCCGTCATTTTCCCTGTTCTGTTCTGGTTTTCTTATAAAATACATCCAGAGCAGTTTTCTCCTTAATTTCTAAGATCAGGGGTTTTTAAAACAGTTTTAGAATTTATTATTGATTAGTCAACTCCATAACAAATCTTGCCAGTGTGTACCTCTGCATACAGTTTTACCCCAAACCATCGATTTTGTCAGGCTGAAGGCTCACGGAGAGCTTATTTTCAAAACCACAACTTTTCCTGTCACATTATTCCGCCATTTTTATGACTGTCCCTAAAATGCTAGGAAAACTTTAAAAATCTGGAATATCAACTAATGAACTAAAAAAAAAAATTATCAAGCATACTTTCTTTCCTCAGAGCACCTAACTTGGAAGTACTGGCTTTGTGCACGTTCAGGATGATGATGTTGAATTTATAACTATTAATGTTTTACATTCATTGTTTAGTAAGCCAAGGTACAGCGCGTTGACCACCTCCAGTCTAGTGAAGAACTGCGACCCAAAGCCTGATTGGCCTTGCAAGAAATGGAGAGAGTGCAAAATAAAAACCCAGAAGGCTCCCTTACATTGCATAACGGCAATGTGTTTTCCGTCTCAATTGAACTTGGACTAAATTGCGATTTATTCTGAGGAACAGGCTACAGATAAGTAAAAAAGTCATCTGGAAACCTTCCTTTCCAAATGGTGACTTTCTGGAAGGTCCTTCATTTAGAAGTAATTTCTGGAAAATTTCTTGATTAATAAGAGCCTGAGAATAAACTTTAAAATGATGGCTTTGTTATTGCTTTGGCACAATATGTTAACAACACGGCGAGCTCTGCCAAACTGTGAGCGCTCTTTCAGGCGGATTATGTCCTTGTTTACATATCCAGCTGCACTGGGGCCGTGTCCGTGGTGGTGCTCGAACAATGTCCCCAGTGGGGGTGCCCATTAGGGGAGGGTATACTAACTGCCGTTTACTTTGTTTAAATTGAGTGAGAATGCACAGCGGTCCTCTGATCTTGGGGGGAAAGTGTTGGAATCCTGCACTTTCTGAATCCTGTTTGGGTTTGTTTAATGGGGATGTTTGGACGGCTCAAAAAAATTGCAGCCTGCGAGATCGCTCTGCGAAACCACTTCGACCGTGTTTCACGGGGTCTGTATGGAAGTGAGCATAAAGCATAAATACCCAGCTAAGTGTCATGTTATAAAGCCATTTACACTGCACTCCTAAATAAGGATTACATAGGTGAGTAAAAAGTTTATAGCATACTCTTCTTAACTAGGCCTTCTCTTTGTTTTGTTTCTGCTTGCGTTTGGAAGGTGGTGGGCTCAATGTGCGCGTTTGTGCATGTGTCCTCCTGGACCTTTACAGTTCCTTCATGAGAACGTGGACGGTGAAAACCTAAATGAAACATACATGGGGATTTTTTTCTACACGCACGTAATTTGTATTTAAGGAAAGCAGATAAGTGGTTAAAAGAAGGGCAATCAAATCAGTAACTCTACTGCAGAAATATGATAATTTTACAGTACCGTGCCTATAAACTGTTACTGCTTTCATTTTTCAGTTCCTTACAGTTTTCTACTCTTGAATATGAAAATTTATAATGGTGAACTTCATTATGTAGCAGGCTGAAAATTACTAAGCCAGGGTTACGGTTCAAAAACAGTGCAGCTGAAATAAAGAATTCCCTAGGAAAAAACAGGGATTTTGTATCCTCCAGTAGGTGTTCAAATGTATTTAGATTGTTTTTCCTTTTCAAATGTCTGGGTCTGCTTCTTGCCAGTACACATGAAAAGCTTAGATGATAAAGTTGTTTAGGTGATGTAGTGAATTACTCCCGAGGCACAGACATATTCAGTTCCCAGCTAAACAATGATGAAATACTATAATATTTTTTAGATGTTCATGAACATTGTTGTCAGCAGCGGACTTGGGATGAAATCCTGGCTTCGGTGAAGTGAACTGCAGATCTCCCACTGACTTCAGCAGATCCTCCTTTCCCCACTTCTCCCCTCTGCAATCATTTAACAGCATATCATTAAGACTTGGCTCGAAAACACTTCCTCACCCCCACTACTCTATCAAACCACTTGTAGCCCCAATGATTATAAAGGTTTCGTTCTTTCTGGTCTATATGGATCTCATAAAAACGAAAAGGAAAAAGAACTGGATTTTTTTCACTGTCCCTGAGAAACGTGCTTCTTTCTTATAAAAGTACTGGATATTTGCCAAGATCTTTCTTTTCTAGCAAATTATTTACCTGGAGCTTAGGTCTGGACTATTCAAATGTCTTCCTTCATGGGGGAGACAACCTCACGTCAGAGGAGCACTAGGCTTCAAATAGCAGGTCTTCAGGAAGACCAGCAACATCTCTCATGTGGGATTAGGAAGTGACGAGGGTCTGTGGCACCACAAAAGGGCATGATAGTGTCCAATCTGCGGGGAGTCAGAAGGTGAGAACCATGCAGGCTCATGCAGGGACTCTTTGCAAAGGAGCGGGGTTCATCTCAAGAAGATTCAAATGCCATTCACTGTCCTTTCCAAGCAAGACCGCAAGCACCAAGATTGCTGATTACAGATCTCTTGCTCTTTATGTGCATTTCTGGATGTGTCCCATACCGTGTTTTACACTAGAGAATTACCGACGCACAGAGAATCCAATCCTTTTCCAGCCTTGTGGGCTTTCCTGGCAATTTTTGCGAAAGGATTAGGGCTAGATTCTATTCTTGCTGTCTGTACAAGGGGCTGTAGACACTTACAATATCCCCTCCTAGTGAAGTAACAATTAGTTTATTGTTTTTCCCGGTATGAATGATTAGTATCATCTGTTCTCCATACTAGAATATCCTAATTCTAGCTTTGAGATTAGGTAGAAAATCATTTTCCTTCCTTCTGGCATTAGGTTTCAATTTTCCTAGTGTCATACAAAGAGATGATGCGCTCACTAAAATTTCCTAGAACCATTTGTAATTGGGAAAGCAATCATCGTTTTAGTACAAGAAAGATAGACCCACAAATCTTGATTTTATATTCAAAATATGAATCAGTCGGTAGTGAAGATAAGGTGACGATGATGTTGCCCAACACGAAAGCTGGAAGAAGGTAAGAGTGGCTGAAGGGTGAATAAGCCTGCTCAGGTTGAGACAGTGACCAAACTGTCAGCCTTCTCGGAGAGCTGGCATCATTACTGACTTATGAAAGATGGAAAGTAAAAACCTCGTCAGTCAGGGACTGGGGGCCATGGTTTCCAGCCTTTTAACAGCTGCGTCTCCCTTGAGAATGTTTTCCATGTCAATACCCACTCCCTGTCCACCCCATCCCTTCCCTTTGACTGTGGGGTTGCCTCCAGCTCTTCAGCCCTGCCAAAGCTGGTGGTCAATCTGATGAGCCCAGCTGGTTCTAGGTGGCTCTGCCCAGGACTTTGGACATTTCAGCACTTTGCTGCTTAGAGCTTGAGTTTCAGCAGAGGTTATTTGCCTGACTTGCCCATAGGAAGCTCTTGCCTCGCCATTTCATCGGCTGCAGAAGAGCTGTTGTAGGATTATTCCCTCAGGTAGTGGTTATGGCTCGTTTGTCAGTCTGAATTTAAGTACCAATGGTATAAAGGATCTTTCAGTATTTACGCTGTGCCACGTTGGAGGGCAAGCCATCAGTTAATCTATATGGAAGGATGGACCTTTATGAAACCCAGCTACGGGAGGACAGCTGTCTTGGGTGTAAAGCCTCTCTCATTGACTATAATCTCACTCAGCCGGACGGACTAAAAGCTCTTAATCGTGTGTCTCCTACAGCATCTGAGAGGAGCTGGGCTTGTGAGCAGGATGCCTGAGGACTAATGGTTCAGGGTGACATCAACAACGCTTTGACCTTTGCAGGTGGTCCACCACAGCCAGGAGTAAGGATTGCTGATACGCCTGACTGCAGTAGTATAAGATATGTTCAATGTTGACAGGCTTGTTTCAGAACAGAAGTTTTCTTGGAAATCCCTTAGGATCCTGCTGATGTTTTATGAGCTCAAGTCCTCACAGGCAGGAAAAAAAAAAAAGGTAGAAAACAAGGTAATTTAGAGATTAATTGCTAATAGTGTAATACTTGACAGTAGCAAATAAATAGTTTGCTTTATATCTCCCTGCTTGCCTCACTAACTACACAAATACAAGGAAACCTTCTAATAATGTGTAATATCTGGGGAGATGGCATTTTACTGGGATTGCACAGCTCAGCTAAACCCAGGCTTACTCTTCAATGCTCAACATCTCTGCTGTCTCTTCTGATTGCAAAGGGTAAACTCATTTAAGCAAGAATCCACCCACCAAGGATCTTACATTTTATGGCCTCGTGCAGCAGTTCCTGTACCACGTACCACGTCCTGTGAAGCCCTAGCCAGCCAACCGAACGCACCCTCCAGAGATGTTTTTCCCTTTGCAATTTCAGCCTGCAGGGTGGATGCTAGAAAATACTGTGATCTTCTCTGCAAGTGTGGGCTGAGATCCTGCAAACAGATGTGCACATGGAGACAAGAATATGTACCAAAAAAAAAAAAAAATGCTCTCTGCCCAGAGTGTGAACCCAAGTGATTTTCATAGATTTAAGCTTTCTGGTGATTATGGCCTCAGGCTCCTGTTTGCACTGCTCATGTTCACTCATTCTCTGTCCTTAAAAGAAGGCAAAGGAGACCATTCATCCAGCACTGACTCACCAGCACAAAGTACTATAATTCACTGAGAACTCTGCCAAGCATTAGTATTAAAAAAAAAACAAAATAGAGTTCAACTGCAAGAAAAAAGTGGAGTAATGAGCTTCCTTCTCCTACTTGAGCAGGTGCACAAGTCTATAGAGTTTTAAATATAAACATTGCAGCAATGGCAGTTTTAATGGAAGAAAGCTTTGGTTCTCCTTTATTTGGACTGTACTTTTGCCACCAGTATTTCTAGGTACTCCTCAAAGTGATGGAAGATGTATGAGATGTGAGGGTGTCACGCATTTTCAGGAGGGAACTGGTGCCCCTACTGCTCACAAAGGCAATGCACCGGTACTAACCACAAACGTGCTCACCCAGCTGCCCTGCCAGCTGGAAAAAAAGGTGTTAAGCAGCAGCTGTCAAGCTACAAAGGAAAGGGTGGTTCTTAGACCGGGAGAAATAAAAATTGTTAATAAAACCCCTGCGCAAAACCCATCTCTTCCAGGATTCCTGACTCACTTCCTTGAAACTCTTTCAGCTTTTTTGGCGTTATCAGATTGAGGTCAATTTATTATTCAACCACCGCCTACGTGAATTGAACCCAAAAAAAAAAAAAAAAANAAGTTAATTCATTTCTCCTAGCATTGCCAGGAATCCTTCTGGTCAGGCTCAGCCGGGGGCAGATGCAGCAGCGTCCCTGATGTCAAGGGGGAGAGAGGGCTGCACCATTTGGGTGGTGTTAATTGGAGCGAGGCAGCCCCCTCCGCGCACACCGGTAAATCTGCTCGTGTCAGCTGAGAGGCTGTTAGCCGTGGAGTTTGCACATCGAGGCCCGGATTTTGGCAGGTACCCTGTATTGCAAATATTAGTAGTTAAGCATCTAACTACTCAATTGCATGTATAATTCAGGCAGGTGCATGTATAATTCAGGGAGTTCGCTATCCAAGAGACTTTCTAATTTTTGTTCCCTGTGGTGTTCATGAGCACAAAATTATGGACTCTTTTTTTTTTTATTTTATTTTATTTTTGGTGGTGAAAAATGTGCTGCAAGGAAACGATGCTGGGATGAAGCCCATCTGAAAATCTGTTCCCCAGTGTTTCAGGATACAAATGTAGACGTTAATGTAGTGCTCTGTTTTCAAACCTTGGAGCCTGATTCACTACTGCATTACACCAATATGAAATCAATCACGTTGTGCTGATACACAACTGGATTAACCTAGAGGTGAATGAAGCTTATTGTTTGCAAGTGCCGCTTGCCAAAGCAAAAACTATCCATTAAGAAGAAAATATCCTTACCCCCTACATGGAAATTGGGAATTTTTAATGGCTAAAATGTGAATAAGTTAGACTGCATTTCTATATCCCCCTGTTTTTACAGTATAAAATTTCCAGAATATGACGAAGAATTTATACAAGTCCTAGCCAGGTCATAATTTAGCATAAAATAAAACAAGACATTTAATCCTGGGGAAAAAAAATGAGAATGGTAGAACTATCAAACTATGTGTGCAATTTCCTTGTGCTCAAATTGCATTTTCTCCCTTCAGTGTTATACGGAACAGGGTCTTGCCCTCTAGATTAGAGACTTTTGCATTAGAGGAAACTAGGTTATGTCTTCCACTGTCAGAGATAGAAATTATGAGCTGGAGTGCATTTTAGCCAGTCACTCTGAAAAATGTTAGCCCAAGGGGGTAATAATTAGAACTGTTTTTGTCAGGTGACTGCATTTTAAGCAGTGATGTGTCTGAGAATCTAGCTGAGGGGTTTAATATAAATATAAATATTTTTTTTCAGTCAGCACTGTTGCCAGGATTTTTTTCTTTCAGGTTTTTTTTTTTTATTTCAAAAGTAAGCACTTTTCAGAAATTATCTACTAAAATGTAATACTGCTTAGCATTATGGTGACCTGATAATATTATTTCCTTCAGAAACCAATAATTCAGTGCCGTCTGTGAAGTTCATACGTATGGTGATAAAGTAGCCCATTATTTCTTATATTCTCAAGCACATATGCATAGAAAACGCATGCAAATAAACAATATCTTACGATTTTTTTCCCCTAAAAATGTAAAATACATCCAATTTAATGTAATGGTCTTAATTCACACTAAGAAAATAAGCATTGAGCAAGAGAAGATATCAGAATTAGTGTTTTAATGATAAATAGTTCTGCTTTTCTTTTGAAAACGATGGTTGTTTCTGATCATCACCCCTAGATGAAGGGAGAAGCAGGGCCAAATTTTGGGGTTGGGTGGTTGCCCTGGTGCCAAACTTGAGTTTGAAGTGGTGAACTACTAGAGGTGAGATATTGTGATCCCGTCGGTGGGAGTGGACGGCTCCTGTTTGGGCAGGGGTGTCCACCCACACAGAGCAACTCCCGGGGCTGAAGGCTCAACATACTCCTCACGAAATCCCCCATGCATTGCAGGAAGGGCTAGAAACAGCTTCATTTCTTTTGTTAAGCATGTACATAAAGACGGAAGTGCTTTAATTGATGGCAAGAGCTTTGTTCTTGTTTTAATAAAAGCTCTCAGTCTTTGATTACCAAACTTACTACTGAATAATTCATTTACTTTCTCTTTTTCCATCTTGTGGGTATTTAAGAAGTTGTGCTGACATGAAGACAGCTTCTAGCCTGGAACTGCTCTCTGCGAGAGGTAGCAGAGAGTCTTTAATGATATCGCTGGCTCCATGCCAGGCTCTAAATATTGCACATCAGTTCTAGAAGTGGGATCAACTAGGGGTCCGGACTGGCGAAAACAAATCTGAAACTGTGGCCCATAGGGTTTTTATCACTTGAGAAGTTCCAAACCCACCAGCCCTGCCTGTGCAAACTTTACAGCTTCACTTCGCCGACGGGATGGTCAGGTTCCCTAGCTCAATGTAAAAACATTCATTAAATTCTTTCCCCAAAAAACGATAAAAATGAAATAGTAAATAATAATTTCAACATTGCGCGGAGGAGGTGTGAAGTATAGACTGGGTGTCTATGTTTCGGTGTACCTGTTTGCCTCTTCTGCCTGCATAGGCAGGATTCAGCTCGTTCCTAAATAACGTCCACAGGCCAAATCCCTCTTGCATTACTCCTGGGAACAGTCCCATCAGCTTCAATAGGTTTCTTGTTTGCTTAGAATGAGCAGGATTTGCCTTTATGTCATTTCTATAGACAGGTAAAGATTTTCTGTATTACATTTGATATAGTCAATTAATTATGTTCCTACTATACATACAAAAGCATGTCTTTCATATTCATTATTTATTTAAAATCAGCGTTATTAATTACTAATTTCTGAATCATTAGCAGGTTAGCTAAAAAAAATAAATCTATACCTAAAATATGCATATACAATATGTGGGGTTTTATCACTAAAAATGGGCGAGAAGTCCAGATCTGGGATTAGTGTAAACTGTTATTTAGTTTCATATTTTGTTTTTAAAATATTTTTAAACACATTAACTGCATCCTACTTCTAAACCTTTATTCGCTTAGTTTTATAAATTTGCTTCCTCATATGAAGACATAGAGACAATTTAAATATGAATGCCTTTCCTTCCTTTCTTCTTTTTTTTAAATAAGAGCTATAATAGACCTACCAAGGTTAATATTTGTCCTTGCACCTTCAATGAATCCATGGTAAGAATGTTTTTTATTGCTCTGCCATAGCTAAAATTGCTTAGTCCATGCTATCTATAAGACACATCATTTTTCAAACGAAACTTCCAAGTTTCATCAGAAAAGAGCATATCACACCCGATGCAAAGTGAATGAGTATTAAAATACAGGGAACATATGACGAACCACCTTTAGAGAAATAACCTCACATTTTATAAAAGACGATAAAACCTTTGTTTAGGAAAATATACAAAATGCCAGCCTAGTTCTCCTGAAAGCTTAAGTGTTTTGTGCTGCTAATCCCAAGCAATTTTAATTACTTTAATAAGTGTACTTACAGGCATATAGCTGTTGAAATAGTCTTTACTTTGGCCAAGGGATTTCAAAGGGATTTTGGCCAAGGGTGTTAATTTTCTGTAATAGTTGAATGTTGACTTTTAGGAAAGGAACAAGGTGGTACACACCGGGTTGTAACAGGACATAGCATCTGCAAAAAAAGGGAAATTTTGTCCATTGTTTCAGATCAAGGTATGTATGTCTATGACATGCTGATAGAAACCCTTTTGGGCCTTCCAACCTTTATGTCAGTCCGTTCTTCGGCACTGGGGTACAACCTAAAATTAACGAACAGATGTGCTGGAGCGCAGATCAGCCTTGCTTCACCAGTATGTTCAATAACAAGCTAATTCCTGAAATTAGTTTTGTGTCTGAAACATTTAGTGGGATTTCCAGCCTATTGGTAAGGGTTTCTGAAGTCATGTCCTCAAAGCCATGTCCTCATGTCCACAAAGCCATGTCCTCACTGTCACTTTCTCTCTGGAGATGGAAGCCAAGGAAGGGGTTTACTGAAAGAGCTACAGCTTTGTTCTGGAGGGTTTTCCATCCCAGGACTTCTGCCGTCTTTCACAGGCCATATTTCTGACCCAGAATCATCTGCTCTGGTCCAGATGGTGCTCCTAATATGAACAACTTTATAAAATGTGTATGGGTGTTTTGGTACATTATAAGAAAGTGTTGTTATTTTGTTATGACTGGTTATTATGCATAGCTGGAACACCTTCTAAGCATAGTTGAAGCACTTTACAACTTCAGAGAACTTCAAAACAACCAGTGTCCTTGCAAAACACTTGCATGGTATTTAACATCTCTACAGCATACATAGGGTGAAATGTTTCATGGTTTACGTGCAACAGGAGTCAAGGCATGGACAGATGTTTGTGTAGTTAGAGGTGTCACTCCACTTAGGTGTTTGTCAATGGCTAGGAACTAGAAGTAGTTCCCTCTGTATGTCAGCCGGGAGTTTAGGAGAGATGAACTGTTCCTTATCCACTACTGAAGATACCATGTTAACTCACCTTTTTGAGGAGTTTGAGCTAACACCACTAACTCCGTGCTGAAGCAAGTGAGGAGCATTCACTTGCCTCTGTACTCTGAGGAATGCCATCTTCCAGCAAAGGACTACTAACAAGCAGGGTGGGAATCTCCAACCACTCTGTGTTTTTTGCCAAGGGAATGTTCTTAAATTCTCACTGTCAACATTCAAAAAGCAACACAGATGTCTCACAGCTCTTTTCTTATCTCTCTGTATGTTGGTGATCAATGATTATCAGTTGTCCTCATCACTGATCTTACCAAAAACTTCCTCACCCTTCCTATCTTTGGTCACTTCTTCATACCCAACAGTATTACTGGTACCGATGTGTTTGTAATTTACTGATAGTTCCTGGATGACTCCAGTCCGTTAACAGGAGTCTACAGCGAACACAAATACAAAATATAACTGGATGGAGTACATGTATGTCTCATTTGCTGATCACAGCCCAGAGACTGTGGTCTTTCACTAGGCTCCTCCTGCTGGTGTAGAACTTCTGTCCTACAGACCTACCGTATGGCACTTGGGGGAGTAGAGAAGCTCTAAGACACAACTCTCCTCAATAATGAAAAGGCTAATTTCAGGCATAGCTTTAACGACAGGTCAAACTTCAGTTTCAGGAGGTTGTCCTTCCCTTTCATAAAACTAACATTAACTATTATGGTACCTTTGTCTTTTTTTTTTTTCCCTTCTTTTCGCAAGTACATGGAGTTGAATGAGGGTTCACCTTCTTATTTGTCCAGTTATTATACAAACCTACTGTTTTCTGATGTAGACGACTTGCACAAATTTAAAGAGACACTGTTGAAATGTAATCCCCCTTTAAGGGTTCTTAGGCCTTTATAAATTCAAGGTACGTGCCAAGTCTTTATGTGAATTTTCTCATAGCAAAGACTTCAGTACTCACTCTGTTAGGAAAAAAAAACAGTAAATAAATAAATGCCCAGATGCTCACAATTAATCCTACCCTAACAACCAGTGTGTGCCCAATTAAAAACATTAGCTAAAGAACAAAGTTGCCTTGTCAAGGTTGTTATAAGAGTGAGTTAAAACCCCATGCTACTATTATGAGAAATGCAGTCATTTGTACATCAGGGGGTGTTAAGCTGGCAAGTGCTTTAGGATCTACTGGGATGAGAGGTGCTGTAATTGAGA
>VYZW01009899.1:263-20473 GCA_013401315.1 Balaeniceps rex
GGGGCGCGTTGGTCGGGAGCCCCAGTGCCGTGGGGGGTGCAGAGCTTAGGGTCCCGGGGCATTAGGGGATGCACGTTTTGGGGTGCTGTGCGCCAGTCCCAGGAGGGCAGTGATGGGGCTCTTTGCAGTGGGGTGCATGTTGGGGGGGTCTTGTATGCACAAAGGGGAAATGCCCCTGTTAGCCCCTGTGCCAAGGTGGGCACCGCACCCATGGGACATGTCCCATGCAGTGACGTGTCCTGAGGCAGGGTGTGAGGGTCCCCAGGGTGCCCAGGGGCTTGGGAAGGGGCCGTTCCCTTGCAGCCAGCCATGGGCAGGACAACAGGGGGGCAGAGGGCTCACATACCCTTCAGCGTGGGGCTGGGGGCCGTGTCGGGGGCTGCTGCGCGGATGGGGTGCTAGCGGGGCAGCCCCAGCTCTCCAGGTGCAATGCCAGGCTTGGCACAGGCAGGTAGGTGGGACACGTCCCCGAGGAGGGGGACAGGCAGCACTGCCAGCCCTGGGAGAGATGCAGTGAGCACCCACTGAGCCCCCGGCTGCGGGCGGTGGAGGCTGGCACCTCCATCCAGCAGATTTGGGGTGCTGTAGCCAGCCAGGCATAAAACCCTTCCACAGCTTTGTATAAAAAAGGTGTTTAAGGCAGTGCGGAGGCAGAGGGGAGATATTCCCATTGTGAATGTCTTTTAATGTTACGGTGGGCTGGCACACAGCGACACGGTTGCTTAGCAAACGAATCCATCCAGCACTGGTCCCAGCCCTGGGAAGGTACCTGCTTCGCCCGAGCTGCGGGAATTACGGCTGCCGGCACGCGAGGACGGGCGAGCAGGACCCTTAATAAATGAGAAGAGGCGTTGGATGGGGTTTTCCAACCTGGGGTGGCTGAGCCGAGGGGGCCCTGGGAGAGATGTGTAATTGGAGAGATGATCCAGGCAGTCGTCTGTCTCCAGCTGAGCACGGGGAGGCTGTAATTCTCATGAAGGGCAGAGGATTTGCTCTTCTTTCACTGGTATTCCTAGAATCCACGGCGAGAACCGGTCTGGCCTATTTTACAGCGGGCAGAAAGCATATGGTGTTATTTAGCGGGATTAAGAGGTCTGAGAGATCCTAATTTCCCACGGGGGGATGCTGAGATGGCCGGCGTGGGGCAGGATGCCTGGTGGTTTGGTGGCTGACGGGGCTCTTCTCCTCCGTGGATGCTGCCTGTGGCTGTTCACACCTCGCACGCCACAGAAAAACGTGCCAGCAGACGTAACAGGTACCATTTCCTACCCACTAATGGGAAACTGCGGCACAGGGACGTGCAGGGATGCATCCCAAGGAGCAAGGCAGTTTCTTTAGGTTGTTTTCTTGCGGTGCAAAGAAATAAATAAGTCTTGACATGGCTTGGTACCCCGCAATTCCCTGTGAGGATTTGGGATTTTGCTCTTGGGAGGCGCCCAGCGCGTTGCTGGGTGCTCGGGGGTGGGTTAATAAGAGCATCCGCAGCGCCGGGCTGTCGGCTGGGCTGGGAAGAGGGCCCGGGGCGGCTCTGCGGAGCGATGCCGGGTTCCTGTGGGGCTGTGAGGATGTGGTGGGGTTGTGCGTGGCCCATGCCAGGCAGCGTGTTGTGTTTCACCCAGACCCTGGTCCCCAGCCTCCTCCATCCCAGCCTCCCCCATCCCAGCCTCCATCCCCGGAGGCAGCCGAGTTCAGTGCTGTCAGAAGTCATGGAGAAGAAATGTCATGGCGAAACTTGGGATGCAGCCGCTTTTGTTCAGCAGGTTTCGACATTAAACACAAACTTATCCCACTGGAAAGCGGTTTTTCCAGGACGTGGTGATCCATGGCACTTCCCCAAATCTCCAGGCACGTGGGTGCCTTGAACCCGTTTGGGGGATGTGGAGGAAAAAAGTTGTCCGCAGCCACGTGAAGAAGGGAGCCAGGAGCGCCGGCTCGTGCTCTTAATCACGCAGCCGGGAGCGGAGCCGCCCGCTTGCACTTTGAGACTGCGCCCGCTCCCTTATCGGCCTGACCCTGCCCTCGCAGCCGCGCTGCTCCCACCACCCGGCACCCGCTTTGCCCCAAACCGCTGGCTTTCTGCCTGCTATTCACCCGCCGGCGGTGCCCAGCACTGGGCTGGCATCTGACGGACGATGCTCTGCCGTCCTGGGAAGTTTTAGGGGTGGGATCCTGCAGGAGAGGACCGGGACGCTGCAGTCCCTCCGTGCGTTTCCCAGCCATGGCCCTGCTACAGCCGGGTGGTTTAGCGTGACCCTCGGTATTGCACGGTGCTGACTCCTTGCCACCCAGCGCCACTCGCCCGGATCCTGGCGGAGCCATTTGGTTAGAAACATCAGCGTTGTGCTGCGCAGCCCGATCCTGCCCTTCCCGCAGCGCCCTGCGGGAAGCTGCCAGATTTTGCTCCGTCTCCTGCCTGTGGACATCCCGGCCGTGCCGTGCCAAGGCTGGGTGCTGGTGCAGGTGCCGGCAGGCGGCGGGAGGTGCCGGTTCCTCCTCGCAGGCAGCCTTGGGACGGGTGACACATTATTTTGCTCCAGACTTCAGGGTCACACCGGCTGTCACACACTTTCCGCATCCTTTGAAATAAGCGCTGGACGGCAACGGCAGCGCCGAGGCCAAGGCAGCCTCAGCATGAGCAGCACCGGAGATGCTGACGGCGATTTTCCACTCCATTTTTGGTACCGAATGTGCAATTAGGTGATGGAGGCAGAGAGGGCAGCAGCCCTGGCTCCTGCCTTCAGGGCTCGGCAGCTCGCCTCTACCCCAAGGCTTGTTTCTAGCCTGAGGTTTCCGTGCCATGAAGGATGGGAACCGGCTGCAGATGATGCATCAGACGAAGGGGGGTTAAAGTGGTGCAAGATGGTTGCTGAGGGTGGAGCGCGCGGAAACAGGAAACGTCGGCCTCCCTCTGTGTCACCATTACTGGAACTTGCTTCGTTAAAGGTTTGTTTTCACTTCCAAAATGAAACCGAGCCCCTCGTCCCCTGGGGTGTCCCCCCCCGCAAGACGCAGATGCACTTGCGCCCCGGTCCCCGCGGCAGGACCGAACGGTGAAGCAATGCCAAAGCTGGCTGCTCTCTGCAGCTCTCCCGGTTAACAAACCTCTGCTTGTGCCGCTTCGGTGGCAGAGCGGGTTTGCTTGCAGTGCCTCGGTTTCCCATCCGGCATGCAGAGCCGGCGGCAAGAGGCTGCGGTTTGCTCTTGCCCCGGGGGTGGGTGCTGGGCTGTGAGCTTGCAGCTGTAGGTGCTGCAATTGATGTCCAAGCCCGTGTTTAAGCACGAAAAGCAAATGGAGGGGCCAGGCAGGGGCGGGAAGGGGTGCATGGTTGCAGGGGGGGTGTTCTGCTTCCCGCCGGCATCACAGCTCAGCTCCGGTGCTGAGCAGGAGGCTCCAAGCGCCCCGAAGCCGCTGCAGCTCTGGGTGAGCTCAGGGCGGTCGGGGGGGTACATGTCCTGGGGGGCACCCAGGGACCCCTCATCCTAGGTGCAGGGAGGGTGCAGCTGGCAGAGGAGGGTTTTGGGGGGGCCCCAAGCAGCCTCCCCAGTCGCCAGCTTGGCCGAGACCTTCAGCCTCGAGCAGAAGAGTTGGGGCTCCTGGTTTTATGGTGGGAGCAGGAGGAGCCCCACGGGGGGAGATGTCAGCGGGAGGTGATGGGGTGCCGGGCATCGCGTGTCTGACCACGTGTGGGGAGCTCTGGCCACGTGTCGCTGACGTTGGCCATGCATCAGTGCCGTGTACATCCGCCTGGAGGGACGGCGTGTTGCGTAACGCCATCCTTCGCACCCCGATACCACATCTGCCGATCACTTCTGGTTTTGGGAGCCGGGGAGAATCCCTTCGCCTCGGGTTCATCCTCTCGATTTTGCATGTGTACCTGGCCGTGGCGTGATGTTAAACGACGTCCTTTAATTAGTGGCATCCGTGCGGGTTCCCGTCCCCATCCTGGCGAGGAAATTCAGCATCGCCTTTGCAGAATTTGCAGATAGAGGAAAGGGGAGGTCGTCCTCATGCTTGCATGGCAGCTAGCCCCAGGTTCTGCTCCGCGCTGTGGATATCTGCAGTTCCCTCTCGGCAGCGTGAAAGAGAACTTAAATGAGCCCATCATCTTTTAAAGGGGGTTGAAATGGGCTGCGTACGGTGGGAGTGGGGCTGCAGCATCCCTGCGGGCAGGTGGGCTTGTCGAGGCTGGGCCGCGCTTGCAAGGCAGCCTTGGGCTCGGGGCTCGGAGAAGGGCTGAAAGGAAAGGAAAAAGGAAATTCCTGCAAGGAGGATTGAAATCTTGTGCGTTGGGAGGGCGGGAATGGAGACGGTGAGAGGGAGACCCAGCGCTTGCCCATGCGGTCTTGTGGTTGTTCCAGAGGAGCTCTGCGGGATGCTGGAGTTTCGGGGTGTTTGGGATGTTGAGGTGCCGGCGCCGTCAGCGTGGACCCGCGTGCGGTGCTGCTTTCCACCTGGCGCCAGTGCACGTGGCTTCCTCCCGCTGCCGGCCAGAGCGCGGCCGAGCCGGACCTCTGCCGCGGCATCGCAAACGCCCGGCGACGGCAAAGCGCCAGGGGGTCGGGGGACAACCGTCCTCCCTGCCGTGGCACGGGGATCACCACGTGTAGGGAGGTTGATAGGAACTGGGGGCATTCTCCATGCGACGGAGCCGATCGGATTGTGGCCGCTTGGCATTTCCATCGCTTCCTCCTTTTACATCCCTTTTTCTGTTCCTGTCCTCGGCCCGTTGCCCAAGGGGCCACCTGCCTCTGCCCTCCCCAGCCAGCCAAAACCAGAAGCGGGACCTCGACGAGACAGTTCGTCGTTAAAAATAACCCTGTCAGCCCATCTCCAGCAGCACTGAACCGGGGATGGAGCTTCCCTGCGGCAGGAGCTCTGTAATCAATGGGGCGATGGCAGCCATGGCCCCTGGCACATGGCATCGCGTACAAGCGGATCCGTACGTGCCCGAGCCCGTCCAGCCCTGCCCATCCTTTGCTTCCCCAAATTAATTCCCTCTTTTTCTTCCCCAGTTGCCGAAGCAGCAATAGGAAGAGCTTAGTGGTGGGCACCCCCTCCCCGACCCTCTCGCGGCCTCTCTCCCCCCTCTCCGTGCCGACAGGTAAGGGGTGGCCCAGGGGATGGGTTGAGCATCTCCCAAAATTACCTGAATATTCTGGAGGGTGACCCCTCTGCTTCTGCAGCGCCTTGTTGGCAGCAGCAGGCTGGCTCCCGGCCACGGGTGCCTTTTCCAGGAGTGAACAGCTTGGGAGGCCATTTACCCCCCCCTTTCCCCCGAAGGAGCAGCCCGGGGCACCCCGGGCATCGCGGGTCTCGGGGTGACTTTTCCCCCTCTCTCCCCGCAGCCGGGAGCAGCCCCTTGGACAGCCCGCGCAACTTCTCTGCCAGCACCTCCATCAACTTCCCCTTCGCTCGCAGGTGAGCCCCCAGCTCCCCTCCCAGACCGTTAATATTCATTAATAATTATAATTCACCAGCTGGGACCGTTCTGTTGATCTCACGTGATTTGTTTTGATTTTTTTCGCTTCTTTTCTCCCTGATTTGTGGTCTGGTGTTGTTTGCTCTGCCATGACCGGTGCCTCCCACCACCCCAGCCATGCTCCTCGGACTGACAGGCGAGTACCGGGCGCGGGCTGGGGCTGCGTCCCGGGGAGACGCCTGCTCCGCATCGGCATGGCCCTTCTCTGTGCGCATCCCTGGGTGGGAGATTTCGCTCTGGGACCGGGCTCCCTGCGGCTCCGGCAGCAGAAACGTCCCTGTGCCCGTCACGCCATCCCCGGCCACGAGCTCAGCTCCAGCTCAGAACTGCTCCGAGCGCTCCCGACAAATGCTCGGCAGATGTCTGGGGACGGATGCTCGGCCGGGTTCCCGCGGAGGCAGATCTTGCTGCATCCCCTCCCCAGCCCGCGCTGCTCGAGATGCAGCCAAAATCCCCTTTAATTAATTAATTAATCGCGCACATGGGGGCGGACAGCTGATTTTAACCCATCGATCGTCACATGGAAAAAAGCTGGAGGCTTACGGATGGTTTTCACGCTTGTAACAGAGTGAAAAGCCAAACTGCGGGGCCAGGGGTTTGCGAGCCTGCCGGTGGCGAGGGCACGCGGTGGTGCCAGTGCCGGATCCGGCACCCTGCCAGCTCCTGCCGTCCTTGGCCCTGCACGGGAAACGGCAGCAGGAGGTGAAGGGCCTCCTCTTGACCTGGACGTTGCCCCAGCCATTAGAAACGTCTCCAAGAGGAAGCATTCGCCTACGTACGAGCGGTTGCCTTCCTGTTTATAACCGGGCGCTGCTCCGCGGCGCCTGTCGTCTCAGGACGTGTCTTTAGGAATCCCCATTTCTCATAGAACAAAGTCCCAGAAGGCTGAGTTTTGCTCTAATTAAAAATCAGATTCTCACGGGTGGTGTTTTTTTTTCCCCGTCTGAAACGGATCCCCCACGCGACCGAGCCCCAGCGCTGCCCCGTTGCGGGGACCCTGCTCACCGTCCCTGTCCCCGTGGACGCCTGCGCTGCAGAACAGCCCCCCCTCACCTGCAAACCCCTCTTATCTCACCCAATTTCGGTCCATTCTGAAAAGAGGTTTCAGGGCTTCATTATCCAAGCCAAACCTGCATCCTCTTCCCCATCCTTATCGCTCTGACGTTATTTATTTGCATTTAGATGTTGTTTTATTTCCTGTATGTGATTGGCACATTTGCACTCGCAGGGCTGATGGCAGAAGGTGGTCACTGGCTTCGCTACCCTCCTCTGGCTACGGGACCAACACCCCCAGCTCCACTGTCTCGGTAACCTTTGCCTTCTCACGATGGCAGGCGAGAAGAACCCAAAACCCTTGATTTTTGGTGAAATGCCCCCCGAGCCCCGCGGCGTCAGTTCCTGGGCAGCCCCTCCATTCCTAGAGGACCACGTGCTTTAGCTGCATCGTGCTTTCCAAATGCGCTTTTAAGCAAGCCATAGAGCTCGGCTAATGGCTTACGGCATCCCTGGGCATTACAGCATCCCTGGGCGTCACAGCATCCCTGGGCGTCACAGCATCCCTGGGCGTCACAGGTCGAGCGTGCACAGGGCACATCCCAACCGTGCAGGGGAACGGCCGGGCAGGAGCCGCCCGGGATGCTGCGGGTACAAGGGATGGGCGGTCAGCAGAGCCAGACTGAGTGGGAGAGCGGGGGGTTTGGGGTGAGAGTGGGCAGCACAGACTTCCCCGGGCTGGTGTCGCCACCCATATTTCACGTTGCCGAGCACAGAGTGTGCTGCCCGTCAGTGTTTCCAGCCTCCTAAGAGGCTCCGAGGAATATTTTCCTCGTGGGCTTGCTGGTTTCTGCCCCGCTGCTGGGAAGCACGGATCCATCTCCTGATCCCCCCGTGTCTGTCCTTCTTTCCAGTCGTCCTCATCCTCCCAGGAGCGCCTGCACCAGCTGCCGTACCAGCCCACCCCGGACGAGCTGCATTTCCTTTCTAAGCATTTCCGCAGTACGGAGAGCGTCATGGACGAGGAGGGGCGGCACTCACCCTGCCTGCGCCCGCGGTCCAGGAGCCTCAGGTACAGCACCCACTGTGAGGAGCACCCACAGTGCTGCCGGGACAATGCGCCGGGTGCCGGCACATCCAGCGCGTCCCCTGCCCTCTCATGAGCTGCTCCTGGGACGTCCCGGTCCTGCTGAGCCCGTCCCAAGGTGTTGACCCCGATACAGGTTTTCCCCTTGCAGGGGAATGGAGAAGCTGTGGCTTGAGGTGGTGGAGGCCCCATCCCTGGAAACGTTCCAGGTCAGGTTGGACAGGGCTCTGAGCAACCTGATCTGGTTCAAGATGTCCCTGCTGATGGCGGGGGGGTTGGGCTGGATGGGCTCTAAAGGTCCCTTCCAACCCAAAGCATTCCATGAGTCTGTGATCCTAAGCTCCGTGATTTTGGGCATTAGGGTCTGGTTCTCAGCATCTTCTTGGTTGTTGGGATGTGGCATTGCTCTCCCGGCAGCAGACAACACCTGAGAGTGAGGTTTCCTGGGGCTGAAGCCGGAGAAAGTGGGATTTGTTCCAAAATAGTTGATTGGCAGCTTCTTGCTCAGTCGTCTCAAAGGTTTCGGTGGGGAGAAGGGGACGCTGAGCAGAAGCCCAAGTGGTGGCTGTCCTTGCAGGGCACGGCTGGCAGGCCACCGGCAATGAAAAGGTTAAAAATCCCGTTTCTGGGCTTGGGTCAGGAAACATCACCTGCGTTTGCTGGGGCTGAGCATCAGCCTGGCCTTTGCCTCTGCAAAAAACAAGGAGCGCAGGCGGACAGGCATCTGTGGGCTGGAGAGGGGAAAATTTGGAGAGAGCATCAAGCTGGTGGCCGTAGCGTCGTGTGAGCTGACCCTGCGGACCTGCCAAGCTCCGCGTTGCTGCTCCAAGACCATGTCCCGTGCAAGGAGCTGCTCACGTTTCCACTCATCCAGCACCAGGAGCTTGTGCTTTTTACAGGGGATGTTTCAGTTAAATCCTCTTTTCCCACTGAAAAAGCTCCCGACCTCTTGCACGGAGGCAGGGCCATAACCCTGCGTGTTGCCGGCTGAAATTTCATTAAAATCAGATTAATTATCTGACAGGATTTTGTAGGTGGCGAGGTTTTCACCAAGGAGATGCCAGCTCTGCGGTCGGCACGGCACAGCGAAGGCTGAGCTGGGGCTGGGCTGGGGCTGGCAGCGAGCGGCTTGGGGCTGGCTTTAATCACCGCGTTTATTATACAGCAGTTAATGAGCTGCTGGCGGCTCCTGCGACTTGCTTTGCATAACGGGATCACCTGAGAGAGGCAATGCTGGGTGAGGGTGAGAAGAAGAAGAAGCAGCCTTGTTTAATGAAGGTCCCTGTGTCCACCACAGGGTTTGATTGGGGTTTTTTTGCGGGCGAGCTGCAAAAGGGCAACGATGGCGAGAAATTGTGGGATCCAGAGGAAGGGAAGGATGAGCTCGCTCTTCCAAGCCAAGTGACTGATGCACCAGCCTCTCAGCTCTGGATTTTCAAGTGACTTGAGTTTGGAGAGCTGGGACTGCGGGAGGTTAACCTTCCCTGGACCAGGTCCCAGGGACCTCCAGATCCACGCGTGGTAGGAGGGTTGCTGCTGGAAGTGCTGGCCCAAGGCTTACGGCTCCACTCGGATGAGCTTCAACTGCTTGGGATCGGGAGCTGGGAGGAGGGAGCAAATCGCTTTCCAGGGGTGGTAGCTATTTGCATAGATGGAAATGACTTGGACTTCGTAACGCAACTGATTTCCTCCCTCCGCAGCCCTGGCCGGACGAGTGGAACATTTGATAACGAGGTTGTGATGATGAACCATGTCTACAAGGAGCGGTTCCCCAAGGTAACTGCTGGGACTGGGGAGGACGAGCACGTCGGTGCCCCCGCGGCATCCTGACAGCATCTTCTCCAGAACAACCCTTCTCCGTGCTGGAACATAGAATGCATGGGTAGATATACCAGGGGGTGTTGGAGAACGCTGGAGGCATGGTCACGCAAGCAGGCAGAGATCTTTGGAGACTTTGGTGGAGCTTTTCCAGCCTGCTGGAAGCTGGGTCCCAGGTGGGGCCAGGATGTGGACGTGGATATCGGAGCTGTGGGAGGTGGTAGCATGAGGTCCTGGCTGGCCAAACCCGATGCATGGTATGGGGGCAGATGTTCCCAGGCGTCACCATCCACTCTGCCTTGCAGGCCACGGCCCAAATGGAAGAACGTCTGCAGGACACCATCACAAACTTCTCTCCAAGCAGCACTCTGCCGCTGGCAGACGGGGTGCTGGGCTTCATCCACCACCAGATCATCGAGCTGGCCCGCGACTGTCTGGCCAAGTCCCAGGGAGCTCTCATCACCTCCCGCTACTTCATGGAGCTGCAGGAAAAACTCGAGAAGATGCTCCGAGATGTAAGTACGGGGCAGTTCCCTGCCTGATGTCATCTCCTGAGGCCACCGATAGATGCCTGGCTTCTGTCTCCTCTCCGGCAGGCTCAGGAGCGTTCGGAGAGCGAGGAGGTGAAGTTCATCGACCAGCTGGTGAGGAAGCTGCTGATCATCATCTCCCGTCCTGCTCGCCTTCTGGAGTGCCTGGTAAGACGTGGCAGCTCCTGACGTGTCTCGTCTTTCATGGTCCGCGCCTGCCTGGAGAGGATGCAAAGCCTCTTCTCACCACCTTGCCTGGTCCACCATGGGAACCGCTGCTCCTCTCCATCCTGGCCAGGCTAATGCAAGGAGCTAAGACCATTCCTAGCGTTAGAGCCATTTCTCGGAGGGGACAAGCTGGTTTTTCCTAGCGGAGCAGGGAGATGTGAACTTCTTGGCAAGCTTTCTCATCCATTTTCAGGGTTGGTTTTTTCGCTGTTGCGCTGAATTTCTAAAGCACCCGCCTTTGTGCTGTGGTTCCTGCAGCTGGAAGAAGGAGCTCGTGGGGCTTCGTTGTTTTCCACCAACTCTTTACATTGGGAATGGTGGCAGAAACGGGAGGAGAGCACTTGGCTTTCTCCTGCGAGCATCCAGAGCCCATCCCCGATTACGGATGTCACCTGCAAAGCTTAGAGGAAAGGCTTAACTTTGCAAAGTCTTGCTCCTCTACTGTTCTTGGTTTTCCCCGTCCAGGAGTTTGACCCGGAGGAGTTTTACCATCTCCTGGAAGCTGCAGAAGGACACGCCAAAGTTGGCCAGGGAATAAAGACAGATATTCCCCGATACATCATCAGCCAACTGGGGCTTGTCAAGGACCCGCTGGAGGGTAGGGAGCAGCTTGGGTTGGTGGCCCCGCGGTCTGCAGCAGGATGTGGGCTCCCAGTTTGGTCACTGGCAAGGGTGAACGAGCACTGGGAGGTGGCAGGGGGACCGGCAGGGCTGAGCTGGTGTCATGGGGTGGGTCGCAGCAGGACCAGGACAGTGTCCAAGTCTCCCGGCCAGCCCCACGTCCCTCGTTATTGATACCAACACGTTCCGCAAAGCAGATTAAGCTCAAGAACGCTTAATCCATAGGAAGCCATGGCCTTGGGGGGGAACCATAATCCCTGAAGAACACGGGAATGACTATGGAAAAAAGAGAATTATATAAATGTTTAACCTCACGTTGAACCTCTTAACGCCACGACCTGAATTTCTCCATACAGTAGCTCAAGCAAAGCGTGTGGCTAAATCCCTGCGGGTTCTCGGAGTCTGGAGGGAAAGTGGGGGGTTATTTTGGTGGGGGGTGAGCACGAAGGAGGCGAAAACCATCCCTGTCTTCTGCAGAAATGGTCCAGCTGGATCACTTCGACAGCGGGAACACCATCACGCCGGAGAACGATGATGCCTGTGAGGTGAGCGTGGTCCCACCTGCGTGTCCCACCTCCTGCCTCCAGCTTCGTCCTGCCTCACCCCACACCAAAGCTCCTTGCGGCAGCTCCTCTGCTACCTTAGGCTGGGAGGTGTTAATTCGGGTTGTCCCCAGGGGCGGCTGCTGCATTCAGGTGTAATATCTCACAGTCCCTCAACCGGCTTCTTGAGTGGACAGAGATCAGAGTAGGTCCTTGGTCTGCAGAGCGCCTTGGTCTTCTGCTTTGGGGTTTGTGGCTGGAGAGGGCTCCGGGAGGGGTGTCCCCTGGCAGTGAGGAGCACCCGGAGGTGATACGTGATGGTGCTCGGTGAATCCCTGCCCGCACTCAGAGCACCGGCACTCCGGGAAACATTAAAAACCTTCCGTGTCTTCTTCAGCGCCAGCCTTCAGCCACCGCTCCTCGGAGGAAGCCCTGCGAGGGGGACTTTGAGACCATCAAGCTGATCAGCAACGGGGCTTACGGGTGAGTTGGGAAATTCCTAACGCTTGTCTCCATCTGTAAACGTCTCCAAAGTCCTCCCTGTCCAAGTCCGGCAGTACTGCGTGGTCGGTGCTGGTGGTTGGAGGACGTGTTTTGAGGTCCAGCCGTTTCGCTTTCTCCTAGGGCCGTGTACCTGGTGAGGCACAGGGAGACGCGGCAGCGCTTCGCCTTGAAGAAAATCAACAAGCAGAACCTCATCCTGAGGAACCAGATCCAGCAGGTGTTCGTGGAGAGGGACATCCTCACCTTTGCCGAGAACCCCTTCGTGGTCAGCATGTTCTGCTCCTTCGAGACGAAGCGACACCTCTGCATGGTGATGGAGTATGTGGAAGGTAAGAACGGGACTCGGGGCTGGAGGGAGGGGGCGATACCAATGCCTGAGCACTGAGGCCACCACCCGGACACGTCCTGCCCTGCTTTGCTCCAGGGATTGGAGGGAAGCATGAGGAGATGCTTTGGTGATCCTGAGTCTCACCTTGATGAAGGTTGTGGCCATGCTCACCTAGGAGGGCCTTTGTGCCCCATGCCCAGGGACGAACGCTGCTCCAAGGAGGGACGGGAGGGTCTGGCTGGGAGCCTGCTTGGCAGGAGAAGCAGCATAGCCCTGCCCGCTGACCGCCCTGCCTTCTCTGAGCCCCTCCATGCTCAGGAGGACCCATGTCCCCGCAGGGGGGGATTGTGCGACATTGCTGAAGAACATGGGCCCGCTGCCCGTTGACATGGCGAAGATGTACTTTGCCGAGACCGTTCTCGCGCTGGAGTATCTCCACAACTATGGCATCGTCCACCGGGACCTCAAACCCGACAAGTGAGGACGCGGGTCAGGTCTGAACAAGGACGAGGTTGGGTTTGGGTGGGGATGGGAGAGGGACCGATCCAAGCCAAGAGGGTAAGGCAGAACGAGGTCATGGGTTCTGGTGTCCAAAGACCTGGTTCTGTGCCATTGCACCACGACCGGAGGTCTTGGGGACCAGCTGGTCCTGCCCAGGACTCCCCAGAAGCAAACAGCATCATCGCGGGGCATCCGTCTTCTCTTGCAGTTTGCTCATCACCTCCATGGGCCACATAAAGCTGACGGACTTCGGTCTGTCGAAGATCGGCTTGATGAACATGACCACGAACCTCTACGAAGGGCATATGGAGAAGGACACTCGGGAGTTCATGGACAAGCAGGTAGGAGGTCCCGCTCCGCTTGGCGGATCTGCCGTCACCAGGGACCAGGGTAGCCTCGGGACTTGTTGCAAAGGTCATCGCAGAGGTGTCAGCCGCCGCTTTCCACGCAGGTGTGCGGCACTCCAGAGTACATCGCCCCAGAAGTCATCCTCATACAGGGCTACGGGAAGCCCGTCGACTGGTGGGCCATGGGCATCATCCTCTACGAGTTCCTGGTGGGCTGCGTCCCCTTCTTCGGAGACACCCCCGAGGAGCTCTTCGGGCAGGTCATCAGCGGTGAGTGTGGGTGGCAACTTTGCTCCTCAGTTCGCTCTTCCCGGCAGTCATGGCTTGTCCTTAACACGTGGAGAGCTTCACTCCTTCATTTCATACTCGGCTGAACGGCGAGGAGGCTCCTCAAGCTTTGATTTCCCGGTTTGGGAGGATGCTCTCATCTGCTGTGGCTCCTGGGGGACTTTCCTCTTGCCCAGAAGTGACTTCTCCTGCAGCCTCGCATTGTCACAGCCCCCGTCGTGTCCCAACTCTTCCGGCCACTCCGAACTCCTTTTCCTTTTTCCTTGCAGATGAAATTATGTGGCCAGAAGGGGACGAGGCTCTTCCCGCCGACGCCCAGGACCTGATCACGCGGTTGCTGAGACAGTGTCCCCTCGAGCGCTTGGGCACCGGTACGCGTGGCAGCCCCCGCGCAGCGCTCGGGGGGTGACCTGGCACCCTAATTCATGACAAGCCGTTTTCTGAAACCAAAAGCGTGTCCTGACGCGTTGGGGATGCTCGGAGGAGGTCCCCGCTCGGGGCTCACCCCGGGAAGGCAGCGCGGGGATCGGACCCATCCTATTTTAAGCCACTTGCTCTGCATGGAGGAGAGACCGTGGCATTTGGGATGGAAGCGGGACCATCCCGGATCCTGCCCCGTCCCCCCGACGCAGGTTTCTCTGCCTGGCAGGGGGTGCGCACGAGGTGAAGCACCATTCCTTCTTCCTCCACCTGGACTGGAACGGGCTGCTGCGGCAGAAGGCCGAGTTCATCCCCCAGCTGGAGTCGGAGGACGACACCAGCTACTTCGACAGTGAGGCCAAATCCCCCCCTCTTCCCCTGCCCGTGCCCATCCGTCATCCCAGCTGCCGGTTGGGTGCTCCCGCCGGAGACGAAAATCTCCTGGGTGAAGTCGGTCGCTTTACAACCGCGTCATGAAACAGATGCAATCCTGTTTCCAGGCTGCTCAGCCTTACCAAAACCCTTACTTTCTCACCCCAAAACTTCCCTGGGATTTGGGACTGCGCTGTCAGCCGCAGTACAGCTCCCCGTGGCTGCCGGTCCTACCGGGGCCGCGCGGGCAGGCAGGACGCGGCGTGTTGCAGGCAGGGTGACAGCCCTGCCTGCTCTGGCTCTCGCTTTCAGCTCGCTCCGAGAGGTACCGGCACTTGGATTCAGAGGATGAAGAAACCAACGACGAGGAATCGTCCGTGGAGATCGGGCAGTTCTCCTCCTGCTCCCATCGCTTCAGCAAGGTGCTCCAATCCCTCCCCCGGCATCCAAAACGACGGGCAGCACGGCCAGTGCGGTCGTGCCGAGCGTCGGTGTCCCGGCTGATGCCGAAGCGCCTGGATTCCTGAATTTCTGCTCCTTGCTGACGGCTCGTCTCCTCCTCAGGTGTACAGCAGCTCCGAATTCCTGGCAGCTCACTCCAACCTCAGCCTCTCGTCCTCCGATCGGAGTCACAGCGAGGACAAAGAGGAGCGATGGGACAGGCACTCGGGGGACGAGGACAGGAGCCGGCTGGCGGGCCCAGAGCCCCGGTGCGTGGTGAGACGGGGGATGCAACACTGATGTGGGTTTGTGCCGGCACCGAGGGTTTGCAGAGGCGTCGGTGGGACGTGTCCTGGGGTGCTGCAGCAGCTCGGTGCTGTCCCCCTCGCCCATCCTTGGTTGTCCTGAGCCCCCCTGCTCCCCCCACGCAGGCTCCGCTCCTGGACGTCCTGCAGCTCCACGCCGTACACCTCCCGGCACGAGCGAAGCCGCAGCCCTGCCGCGCTGCCCAGCACCTACAGCCTGGACACCATGCCCAAATTTGCCTTCTCCTCGGAGGATGAAAGCCCTTGTGTGGCGTCCTCCAAGCCGGAGAGACCCAAGTTTGTGCTGGGAGACCCCGATGCGGGGACCGGAGGTGCAGTGAAGCCGTCAGCGTTATCCGGTGCGTAGGCTGCAGGCGCTGGTGCGGGATGCTCCAGGGGCAGCCGGGGTCCCGCACGGCGTGGGGTGGCTTCTCCACGTCCCCAAACTCTCCCTCCTCCCCTCTGCGCAGCCGATCTCGTCAGCCTGAACCGCATCCGCCTCCGGAGCAACAGCACCGGCACCAAAAACTCGACTCCCCGGGGCCTGGAGCCGGGCAGGAGCCATCGGCTGAGCAGCCAGAAGGACGTGCCGGACAGGCAGAGAGCCTCTCCGGGTGGCCGCGTCCCCAAATCTGCCTCCGTCTCAGCCCTGTCCCTCATCATCACATCAGGTCCGTGTGCCGCGTGGTTTATCCTGCCGGATGGTGGCTGCCGCGTGGTTTTCCCGGGCTGAGCCGGCTTCTCCCGCTTGCAGACGACTTCAGTGGCGGCGCCCTGATGAGCCCCATCTCCCCCCACTCCCTCTCGTCGAACCCCTCTTCCCGTGACTCCTCCCCGAGCCGAGACTCGTCCCTCGCCATCGCCAGCCTGCGGCCCCCCATCATCATCCACAGCTCGGGCAAGAAGTACGGCTTCACCCTGCGGGCCATCCGCGTCTACATGGGGGACAGCGACGTCTATACCGTCCACCATATGGTCTGGGTACGTGGCCTGGGCTCCGCGTGGGGAGGGACCGGGGGTGCCGGGCACCGCGCTTCCCGATGGGAAAACCCCGGGAAGACTTAGGCTCGCATGCGGATAAAGTCTTGGTCTTTTGATTGCAGAGCGTGGAAGAGGGGAGCCCTGCGCAGGAAGCGGGGCTGAGGGCGGGTGATCTCATCACACATGTGAACGGCGAGTCGGTGCTGGGTTTAGTTCACCGGGACGTCGTGGAGCTGCTGCTGAAGGTAGGTGACCGGCGTCACGCTGCTCGCCCGGCCGGCCCCCGGCAATGGTGCATCAATCCAGCGGCTCCCCGGCATCGCCTCCGCTGGCAGACGAGGCGGGAGCTGGTTCGGATCCGGCGCTTGGATCCGGCACGCTGCAGCGACTTGTTTTCCGCCCCTCAGAGTGGGAATAAAGTGGCCCTGCGGACCACCGCCCTGGAGAACACCTCCATTAAAATCGGCCCCGCTCGGAAAAACAGTTCCAAGACGAGGATGGCACGGAGGAGTAAGAAGAGCAGGAAAAGGGACGGCCAGGACAGGTGGGTAGAAGCGGGGTGGATAAAATGGCATTTGGGGCACGTGCCGTAGCAGGGGGGATGCTCCGGCTCTGCCATACCGGCGGATCCAGCGGGGTCCGGTCCTGCCAGCACCAGCTCGGCAGAGTCGGGGCCACCAGCTTTAAGGAGAAGCCAAGGCTCTTCCTGTCCCCGCCACCTTTGTGTCCCCCCCAGGAGAAAATCCCTTTTCAAGAAGATCTCCAAGCAGTCGTCGGTCCTGCACACCAGCCGCAGCTTCTCCTCCGGTCTCCATCACTCGCTGTCCTCCAGCGAGAGCCTCCCGGAGTCCCCCACGCACAGCCTGTCCCCGGGTCCCACGACGCCCTGCCGCAGCCCCGCTCCCGACCTGCCCCCAGGTACCCCAGCCCACGGCGCGGGGTGGATTTTAGCTCCGGGCACGGCGGGGATGCCACGTGTCCCTCCGTCCCTCGTGGTGACCTGTTTCTCTTTGTGCGGCAGATGCTGTGTCCCCGCAGAGCACCTCTCCCTCCTCCAGCACCCCAACGTCACCCGCCGGCCACGTGCGCCCCAGCTCCCTGCACGGGCTGGCACCCAAACTGGGTGGGCAACGCTACAAAGTGGGACGTCGCAAATCCACCAGCAGCATCCCCCCCTCGCCCCTCGCTTGCACCCCTTCATCCGCCCAGCGCCCGCCTTCTCCCCAGCGCTCCCCATCCCCGCTCCCAGGGTACCCCAAAACCCCCCATTCCTTCCAGGGCAAGACCCTGTCCCCCCCCACCATCGTCCGCCAGAGCTCCCGACCCCGCAGCGCCGACTGCCCCCGCTCCCCCCTCCTCAAACGCGTCCAGTCGGCCGAGAAGATCGTCACCATCCTGGCAGAGAAGAAAACTGGCGGCGGCCGCAAGCTGGGGCTGGAGATGCCTGCGCTGGATGGGGAGGCCATCGGGGAGGGCGAAGCACCAGCGTACCCTGGGGACCATGGTTATCACCCTGCCAGCGTCCGGCTGGGGGACAGGCATGACCGGGACCAGGAGATGGTGGTCATGCGGCGCTTGAACCTCTCCGAGCGTCGGGACTCCTTCAAGAAGCAAGAAGCGGTTCAAGAAGTGAGTTTCGATGAGCCGGAGCCGATGTCGGCAAGTGAAGAGGGCAGCAAGAGCGAAGCCGGGCAGGGCGCAGCTCTCTGGTGTGGTGGCACGGCTGGCACGGAGCCGAAGCCAAAGCCCAGCCCGGTCCCGCAGATCGCGGTGCAGGGCTCCGAGAGCGACGAGCAGGAGCCGGCGGCGGCCGAGTGGGAATGCCAGGGCTCCTACCCCATCGGCGACGCCGAGCAGCCGGATGGCAGCATCTCCTCGCTGCGGCGGGATGGATGCGAGCATTGGGACTGCAGCTCCCGGCAGCACCAGAACTGCGGGGAGAGAGCAACCGGCCACCGGCAGCTGCCGCGGGTGCCGCTGGCGCTGCCAGCGCGGGGCCAGGAGCCGGCGGGTGCTCAGCTCCCGGCACCCCGGGGCAGCGCATGGAGCGGGGCCAAACACGCCTGAGCCCCATGCCGCCACCCGGGGATGGTTCGGGCTCCCCACGGCATCCCACCGCCTCCCCAAAAAACCCATCCTGTGCGGCGTGTCCATGAGATAACCATCCCCGGAGCCGTTTTGGATGTGGGCGCTGGCCGGGCGGGCTGCGCCCCGGCACTTCGCCTCCCCCGAAGGCTTTTTGTACTCCCTGAAAGATGCTCATATTTTTATAGAGACGCGGGAGCTTTTCCGGTGGCGGCATTTCCCTGGCAGGGCCCCAACCTTTGTGTATAGAAAGGACTCGATGCAAATATTCATTAATTAATTTATTACTTTTATAAGCTAAACGGGCAGAGCAGGACCGTCGCAGGGTCCGACCCTGCCCCGGGGGTCCCAGGCTTTTCCGTGCGGCTCCCAGCTCCCAGCCGGATGACACAATGTTTTCTAACCTTGCAAAGACCTACATGCTTTTCCCCACTTTTTAACTTCAGTTTTAGCTGGAAACACCCCAAATCTCCTAAGAAACCCCCATCGGGGGGTAATTGTAATATTTAAAATAAAAAAAAAAAACCCCAAACCCACAGCAAGATCCCCCAAACGCTGGCGGTCCGAGCTGGGATGCGTATGGGTGATTTTATATGCATGTGGTTCATCCTCTAATGATGCGTATGGCTCATTTTACAAGCATATAGCGGATGTAAAGGGTTTAATTTTTTTATTCGGAGCCTTTTGGAGCCACCCGGTTCTGTTGGCCCTCCCAGGCGGGTAAAGCAGAGACCTCCCCGCGGGGTCAGCAATCAGATGCGAATATGAAGAGGATTTTTAGGGTCGGTTTTTGCTCTTTGCATTTGTTCTGCCACCACATCCCACGGTGCTTGTCGGTTGGTGCGTACGGACATCTGTAAGGAGCCAGTATTTCTTTTTTTTTTTTAAAAAAAACGAACCCAGCGAGCGCCTGTGCTGCTGCTTCATTTGTAATTTGGAAATTTCACCCCCTCTTTCCCGCTGTCGCTTTTATCCAACAAACTACGGCTCAACCAGGCATTTCCCCCCGTTTCTACTGTTTTCTAGGACGTAAATGTTTCCATTTGATAACGCATGTACCGGCTTTCCCCCGCCGCGATCCACCGCCGGTGAGTGCCTCTCCTACGCCGAAGCAGCCAGCGGATTTTTGGGCTGCGTGTTGAATTATTCTGTGTGCGTGCGCTTTGTGCCATATCCTGCTTCTCCCCCCGTTAAACCGGCGCCCTTTACCCCCCCAAAACCAGCAGCCGGAGCTGCTCGGCGTTTCCTTTGCTTCTTCCTCTGCCGCCCGTACGAAGGTCTCGGGGAGGCAGCGTGGTTTGGGGGAGACACCAGGCACCGCCTGCCCACCGGCACCGCAGGAAGGGGGCTCGGCCGCGCACCGGTGGCATGAATATGGCGGGAAAAGGATTTTTTTAATGGAAAATGTCTTAAAAGCCAAGGGGACCATGTCTGCCTGCCCAGCGCCCAGCTCTGTTCTTACCTTCGGGACGTTTTATGTTGTATTAAAATTGTTCCTTGCGATGACCCACAGCGTGCTGTCTGCAGCCGGGGGGGCTGGATTTGGCACTGCCGGCACCGGAGCAGGTCTGGGCAGGGAGCACCCGCTGCATGGGGTGATGGCGAGGGGTGAACGGGGGCTGCTGGGTGCCGGAGGTGGGTGCCGGAGGTGGGTGCCGGAGGTGCCCCGGCTCAGCCGGGGCTCTGCTCGCCAGGCAGGCGGGGAGGGCTGGGGGAACATGGCCCCACCAGCAGCACGCCTGGCACCGAGCCCAGCTCCCGGGCCTGGATTGTGGGTGCCCGGTGCAGTGCACAGTGCCCAGTGCGGTACCCAATGTCCGCAGCACCCAGTGCCCAGTGCAATGCCCACTGCAGTACCAGTGCAGCACCCGGTCTGGTGCCTGGTGCCTGGTGCAGCACCCGGTGCCCCGTGCAGTAACCCATGTCCACAGCACCCAGTGCCCGGTGCAGCGCCCGCTGCCCGCTGCCCACTGCCCAGTGCAGTCCCAGTGCTGTGCCCCACGCCCAGTGTGGTGCCCGCTGCCTGGTGCAGTCCCGCTGCTGTGCCCGGTGCCCGGTACAGTGCCCAGTGCATCCCCAGTGCATCCCCGGTGCAGAGCCCCATGCCCGCTGCAGTCCCGGTGCAGCCCCAGTGCAGTGCCCGGTGCAGTCCCGGTGCCCGGTGCCCGGTGCAGTCCCGGTGCAGTGCCCGGTGCAGTCCCGGTGCCCGGTGCAGTGCTCGGTGCCCAGTGCCCAGTGCCCAGTGCAGTGCCCGGTGCAGTCCCGGTGCCCGGTGCAGTGCTCAGTGCCCGGTGCCCGGTGCCCGGTGCCCAGTGCAGTGCCCGGTGCAGTCCCGGTGC
>VYZW01009902.1:3653-17560 GCA_013401315.1 Balaeniceps rex
TCCTTCCTACCATTGTTTCCAACAACAAAATTGAGATTTGATCCAAACTGAAAAGGCCCCAACATCGAATGGCACATGAAGTTCTTCAGCTGGATACTTTCAATTATCCCAACTTCCCCTACAGTCTAAAGAATTAACCATTAAAACTGGTGTTACCTATGCATTTTAATGAGATACAGTTTATCTATTTTAAATATAATAAGAATTCAAACAACAGTATGATATAAAACATCAATGGTTACAAACTACAAGGAAATCAGAAGGGTTTCATGACACTATCAAAAGTTGCTCGCTACAGAGCAGTTACATAATAAGAGGAAAACAGTTACCAAAGCTGATCAATCGCCCATAGTAACTTCCAGTTCTCCCCATAACTAACTTATAATTAACACAATATAATAAGATTAAGATCATTGATTCTATACAGTTGTCAGAGCAGTAATAAACAGCATCATAGACTTTTTTGTTACTTGAATAATACTATTTGTGAGAATTCTTAGCACAGCTTAGAAGGAGGGAAATCAAATTAGATCAGGAAGGAGGAAATGAAACTAGAAATGGGACAGCCCACTGTTCAACTGGTGAAGTATTGTTTTGACAGGAAGCTTTAGTTTTATCACCAGTGCTTCAGAAAAGCAAAGTTTTCTAAGAAACCAAATTCCTCAGGAAAAATAAACAAACCAATGACACAGAACAGCTGCTGTTGAAGAAAATGAAGTGAGGAATAATGCTTTTGCGTAGCAAAAATTAACCACGGTGTCTTATAATACACAAGACAGTATTTGCAATCTCAGAAATTATTTTTTAAAAATCCTCCATCAAATTAGAATTCAACTTTCACAGAAAAGCAGAACAAAATGGCATTCCTGTTTTCAAGTTTCATTTCCATCAAAATATGCCTTTCAAACACTAGATTTTTTTTAGTCATTTGAAAAGTGTCAGCTGCGCAAAACAAACAAGTATTCGGTGCTTCTTTTAGCAAACAATTTGTTTTCTAAATATTTTCTCTTTTACTTTTTACTACAACCATAAACCAAATATACCATACTTCTATCAAACAAAATCTGTTTCCTTTATTTGGTTATTTGACAACTTCAGTAGTATTTATTCTATAAAACCAGAATACTATTATTTTATGATCAACTGTTATAACTACATGACCCAAATGACATAAGGTAAGAATGAACTCATGCAGAAATCCTCATTGCAGACATTACCTCTAGTTTCTTTTATATTGGTTCCACTGAAGCCTACATGCAAAAGATTTATTTCAATGTCAACCAAAAGCACAGAAGTTCTTTTATATCAACTTTTTCTTACATCTGTCCCACCCTGCAAGTTTTTAAACAACTTACCGACAGTAAAGAGAAATTACTATCAGCTGATGACTCTGAATTTTCTTCTTCATTAGAGTCATTGCTATGTTCATCTGTGTATTCTTGTCTCTGTCTTTTGTGGGATCCAGGCTTTGAAATACTTTCTTCCTTTCTCTTACCCATGAGTACTGAAAAACGAAAGTAATGAAAGATTGTAGGTTTCAGTCTTCTACATGAAAACATACCTACAGATGATAGCACAGACATACCAATTTATTTACTTCCGTAAAAGAAATATTAAGATCATAGCAAACATTGCAACAAACAAATACTTTCTCAGAACTGAAATCTCTGAATTTAAGCCTCAGCTTATTATGAAGAAGTTGTATTAGAACAAAAGAAACACAACTTCATTATTTTAATCAAGCTGAATTTGTTTGTTGATTAACAACAAAATCAACCTTGATTCTGTTTTCCTTGGTACATTAGACTTTGGGATATTTCCTAGAATTGTTTTTGGTTAGTAATGGAGTTGAAGATTAAGTTGTAAAAAGTGCGTAACTATCATTGTATGATCAGCAGCACCAATGCAGGTTTGATTAAAGCGAGCTGCACAGCCAAAAAGAAAATATATTAATTATATGTGATTGACAAATGGCTAGAAAATTAATATGCAGAACACATAGAAGTAGAATAAAGGAAAATTTAGACTCATAGCACTGTTCCTGTGCTGTTTCTTGCATGCAGCCACCCTACTTTTGTGAGGCGGTGTAATGTGATCACAGTAAACAGAATGCTGTTATTTTACTAATGAAGGATAACAATTCTCTACTATACAGAACATATGTATATATTTCCTCTACAAATGAATAAATCACGCACAGACTTCCCGCACTAATGACTGGTTCAGAAATGAACCTTGCAAAAGTAATAAGGTCTACTAAAGTCACATAAAACTGAAACAAAAGGCATCAAGATTAGTCAAAATCTCACATTTTCTGTAACTGTACCCTTAGGGCATAGTTTTTATTCCCCCCAAAGTACCTACTACATTCTTCATACACAGAGTCTCAAAGCACTACACAAAACATGGAAGTTCACATGCTTGTGCCCAAAGTAGAAGCAAGGTCCTGTTTATACAAACGCAATGCACAATATTTTTATTTGCCAGTAGTTAAGTCACCTACTGGTAAGTGTCCAAAACAGGCTAAAACTGACATCAGCTGCATAGTTTTCTGACATCAAGAAGTTTCTGAAATGGAGTATGTTCTCCTACTCAGACAACTTTGTTTACTAGAACTTAATCTAGAGCTCCCTTCTGGGGAAGATGGCAACCAACTTCAATGCATCTCACCAGTTCGAGCAAAATTCAGAGGTATTAAATGTTAATTAATATCCACTGCTACAGAAAAATCACTGCATGACACATGGCCTAACAGTAGGCTGAGTTTATTTACAAAAATAAATAAATAACAATTTGTTTTAAAAAGGGGGGCCAAATTGACTGTGTGGAGACTAAACATGCTGGGGGCTTGGATACCAGAACACTTCTAGTCACAGGTCCATTTAACGGTAATGAGTGACCACTTCCTTGTCCCACGGGACAGATGGGATGATCCAGGAGAGAAGGCAGGCAGGTCAGCCTAACAGTTCCTAAATCTCCTGTGTCCTGCAGGGGAGATGACACAGTCCATGAGAAAGCTGGATGGATCAGCATAGCGGTTCCAGCTGTGCAATAACGCACAGCCTCAGGGCCCCATGGAGCCCCTGATTAAAGCCCTCACAGAGCTTCTCTGTGGGTCTTGCTCCTCATTCTCTTTTTAAATATTTTAAGATTAATAACTTGAAGAATCTACAGAGAACTCAATGAAATAAAGACTGTTAAATTACAACTTTAGTCATAAGAACTAGTGCTGCAACGGAGAGGAGCAGTCTTTCCTCCCTCTGCCTTTCCTGTTTCTGCCTCATCCCCCTGAGTTCAGGCAGCTCTTTACATAGCAGAATAATAAACGATCTCAAGGCACTAATTCTACTGAAAATTAATGCAGGAAAAAACTTTTTTCTTTTTAAATGAGATAAGTTCCCCAACTATTTCACCAGGCACATCTGTATGTTTGGGTCATTGTGGAGAAACAGGGTGCTTCTTTGAGCAGCTTCTTTCACTTGCATCAGCTTAATGTTCTGGTTAAACTGTAGCCTGATTTCAACTGACAGAAGGTCAGATAGCTCATACTACCAAGCATCACAGACAATAGCATTTATTATATGAAATTCCACAGACATTAAAATTTGTTACATTGTTACAAAGAGTATTTAATTTCTATTTTAGATATTCATTGACTGTTTTATAAAATAGTGTCTAATAATTCCATCATAAATTTTCTTTGACACAGCATCTAAATGATAAAGAAAAAATAATATGCATCTCTTTCCATTAAGTGCAATGAACAAAATTCAAAGCAAATGCAGAAATGCAGTAAACTTCCCATCTGACATTCTTGCAATAATTTTGTATGGCCGGGATTTCAGATCAAATACTGGATTATTATGTCCATTAAGTATTTACAGGGAATATGTCATTTCCATTTTATGTTATGTAGTTTAATACCATACATATAGAAACCAAGCAGCAAATACACTTCATGATTCAGTTACATACCTTTTGCTATGCTACTTTCAGTTTCCTACATAAACATGTCTTTATGCTTAAATTACTCAGACCAGGAAGGAGACACTTGTATGCTCTTGGAATTTATCCATCACCCAAACATGAAGACAAGCATTCATTCAATCTGCTGTTCCATTGAAATCTCTCTCTAGAAAGCAGGGAAAACACAGGATTTAAATGTTGCAATTATTAATGTCCAAACTAAAGATCATGGCTATGAGTTCCACTGCTATAACATTTGGACATTTAAGAAAAAGAGAGTATAAGAGTGGAAAACAGAATATAATAACCTGGAAGAAAACTCACTCACGTAATCTAAGTGTGACAAAGGCAAAGGACAGAATAGCCTGCACACTGGAACTCTTCAAGAGCCAGTACTGCAAACAAAACTTAACTGGAACTGCAAGCAAACTTTATTGAATTAGCCTCAGAAATTATGACAAGTACCAGCGGATGTAATACCTACATTGAATACAAAAAAGCCAGAAGGAAAGAGAAACTGACTGCAGCAACAAGGAATCCACTAATAAGACTTCACATGAAACAGAGCCTTAAAAGCGAAGGGAAGAAATAATCAACATTAAAAAAATAAAAAAGCCCACAGAAAATGACACATACATTTGAATTTTATCTTTAGATCATCTTGACATTTTTGACAGAAAAAGTTCCTTTTTTTACATTAATTGCCTCCAAAACTCTTGCACCAAGACACCCCTGACTTTCTTCATTAAGTTTTTAATGGAAAGAGTAGTTGATTTCAGTCTCAGCACCACTCACCATGACTTTAACAACAGTCTGTGAATAACTATTCAAGGCAAAGGAAAAGCAGCCGATCTGACCTATCTAAAGGTTATTAAAATGTGCAATACTGTATTAGAAACAAACTGGCAAACACATACATTAGTACAAGTATTTTAAGATATGTAATAGACTAATGGGAAGCTAACAATGGACACTATTAACAAATGTTAACAGAAGGTTTTTTTTTAACGGACCAGGCATCATATTTAAAAACTGAAGTCTAAATTTATGTTTATATGGCAATATAAAGTAGGACTATGTTAATGGAAACTTGTGATGACAGTGTCAGGAACATCAACAACACAAACAAGAACCCGACTGTTATTCAGAAAGACAAAAGTACTTTCTTAATAGAGAAAATGAACTTTACTACCATGGAATGTAAGAACATATGGTTAGGAATAAAAAATGGAGCTATAAATTGGGAACAAATAAGGGCAAGACAGATCCAATTATAAAGACATCACAGGATCACTACAAATTATTGCAAGTAATTGTTATGCATGTAATGAGAGCACGGAAGAAAAACGCAATCCCCAAATGTGCTGTATAAAACTATTAGCACTATTGCATGTTATAGTATAAAAGCATTTACCCTGTTAAGATCAAAGTGCAGGAACACAGAGGCTGTATCCACTGGAAGCAATGCAGTGATGCCCACCCATGTTCCAACTTAACCAATGGCATCTCTTTCTACAGTTTCCATTGCAATGCAGTTCTACAGATGTTTTCCCCTTTCCCTACCTGGCTAGTCACAGTCAGCCTCATCCAGAGCAGACACAACCAACCTACTGCCACCAACACCACTCCACTGGCTTTCTAGCAGCCTTGTGTTGGCCTGGAGTCTGTGTAAGGTAGGGAGCAGCTGCCACTCAAGATATCCACTTTAACCACTCTGCACCCAGACCAGTTACAACCCGGATTTTATTTCATCCCGTTAGCAAAACGGAGGTAGAGAAAAGATATCAGAGCAGACCTACGGCAGGATGAATGCAAGATATGGAAGCATAGGATAGGAGAAAAGCAAGAAAAGAGTTCTGGTCTTCTGCTGATGTATCGCACACTACACTTGTTTAAACAGACACAACGATGTCTGTTGTCTGTCTGATATCGATGTCTGATAAATGAATCACAAACTAACTCTAGTCGTTCATAATAATGAAGGAAGGGAACATAGACTATCTGTTGTACTCGAAAGGCACATATTTCAGAGAATTGAAGTCAGAAGCCTAGCTTCATAAGGAGTGGTGGAGTGTCGTATATTTTTAGGAGCTATCCGAGCCAGATGTCCCATGTCAGTCTACATGACTGACATTCACGACTCCCCTCCAAATATACTCACAGCCAATGCATCAGAAGCCTATACCATCCTATCTAGACACTGGAAAAGCAGTGTCTGACAAACAGCAGCGCAGAGGCAGCTCCACCTCCTCTGTGGGGAGGCACAAAGGAAAGAGGGGGCAGGAATCCCCCGACTCGCACCTCCAATCCCACGATTATCTCTTGCTTGGCCCAACAGTTTCTCCGGACGACCTGGAAGGATACACTCACCCCCCAGAGAAGCGACACCGGTCGCTCCGCGGCTAGAAAGCCCTGGCGGCAGCCGCTCCCCGGTCCTTACCCGCCTCCCCCCTGCCTTCGCAGCGCCAGCTGCCCTCGGGCAAAGCCGGGCACCCGGCGGGGAGAACTCACACCAGGCACAGCAACCATGCTGGATAGCAGGTAACAAAGCCAGCTCCAACTGCTAACGTGCCCCCGCAAAACCACCTGCGAGAACCGCCCCGGCACAGCCAGGATCAGCGCAGCGGGGCGCGGGGCTCCCGGCCCGGCCCGACCCGGCCCGGCGCTGCCCTGACACATCACCCCGGGGCTGGTACGGACGACGCCACTACCCTGCGACCTCCCTCCCTCCCTCCCTCCCCGTCGCCCCCCACGAGCAGAAGCCCACCCGGCCACTACGACTGCGGCACCAACNGGGGCGTGCCGGGCCGCGGCGCCTGCGCGCTCCCGGCCCCGCGGGGGCCGTTTCCGTGCGCCCGCCATTTTCCAGGGGGTGGAGCTGCCGTTGGGGCGGCGCCCGCCGCGGGCGACTGTTGGGGCTGTGGAGCGCGGTGCAGCGCGGCGCGGGTGAGCGGTCGTGGGGGTTTCTTGCCTTTCCTTTCTCTTTGTTGTGGGGGCCTCGGGAGTTAGCGGCCAGGCCTCCTCGCGTCTCCTTGAGCCTCTCAGGGCTCAAACCGTGATGTAAGTCTCTACTACTGCTTGGCTGGGGACCGGTTCCCGCCTTGCCCGGCCGCGCTCCCCCCCTTCCCGTTACGCAGCCAGGTGAGCCGCCTTTGCGGAGGAGGTTGTCGGGGGCCTCACGGCGCCACGGCCTCGGCTCCGCAGGCGCCCGCTCCCGGGCCGGCAGGGGGGAGCGTTGTAGGAGAGCAGGCCCCCAGCCCCAAATCTGGAGTCAGGGTGTTAGGCCTGCAGTCCTCTTAGCGGGCAGGGCGAGCCCTCTAGAAGGCTCTTCGTCTCACAGCGGGTCAGGGAAAAGTCTGTTTCTGTCTGTGTGGTGCATTATTATCTCTAGCTCGCACGAAGGCGGGAATTTTAGATGTTTGTACTCAAGATGCCTGTGCGTCTTGTTAGTTCGCTTGCAGGCAACTTCCCGCTTTTGTTTTCGCCTCGGGGGGGAGGAAAAAAACCGCAGGATGTTGAGGAGGAGTCTCTAAATGCTGAAGCGTGCCACTGCTGTGCTTCAGGTGCTCGGGTTTATTGGCAAAGCCGTGCCTGGGTCTGGGGTATCGCAGTAGTGCAGAGAGGGAGTGGGAGAGTTGTTAAAAACGTGTTGGGGGCTTTCTTCTTTTTTTGTTTTTCCCTCTTCTTTTTTAAATACCTCTGGGTCAGACATAAAGCACATGCTTGGCAGCCTTTGCAAGTTGCCTTGGCAATGAGTGAAAGCATATCTGTATGAACTGAACTTCAGTGTTAAATGCCTTCTGTAGTTACTTTCAAGTAACTGGCTTACCTTTCTGGCAGTGTAAAAAAAACTTCGTAGAGTAGGATATAGTCTTAAAACACGATTTATAAAACATAGAAACTATATAGCTATAGCACATTCTGGCCCGATGAGAAATTGAGAAGGTTTTGTGGGTTTTTTTTAGCTTATATTTCCTGTCAGTGATCTTACAATAGCATGGTGTCTTCAGTGATTTTTAAGTATATGAAAAAAATCAGGTTCAGTCTCCCTTCTTTGGACATAACCATCTTTCTAAGAAGACTGGAGGCTTGTGGTGAACGAAGCTTCTCAATAGACAGATCACTCCTGTTAAAAGTAGTAGATCTGTTTGTATACAGGAACCAGATCTAAATATTTTACAGAATATGCTCAAAAAAGCAAAGACTGATGGGTCTCACAGGCTTTCATAACTCAACCTTAGATATATATTGAATGGGGGTAAGGAAAACTACTGTCCTCAAATAACAATACTTTGTTATCTCATAAAGGGAAAAAAAGTGGGCTTTTTTGTAGTTTTCAAGTTTTTATACTTATTTTTTTCTATATTATTTGTAGTCTCATGGAACATTAAGTGTTTGTAGTGTATTTGCCTTTCCTGTTAATTAAGTACCATGTGACATTCCATAACAATATTTAGAAACCAACAAACACAGTTTTTTTAAAAGTTTTTTTGCTAGGCGTTCTCTTGTTAAACCCTCCTGGAGGTGGATATCACACATGTCTTTTGGGAACATTTGGATGCCTTTTGTTAGCCTCCCCATCATCCTGGACTTCAAGAAATGATGCCATGTATTTGCATGCTTTATTTATTTTTTTTAACTCATTTTATGTGCTTGAGGTATAACAACAACAAAAGCAATACATTATGCCCTGTATGCATATAACTAAAATAGTTTGAGTAATTGAAGTAGTTAAAGAAATGGATTAGAGAAACACGATTTCTGTTGAAAGTAAATCTTAACATGAGAACTTGATTTAAAAACAACCTGGAATTCCTGCAGTGGCAGAAATGATGTCTTGATTAGCTGCCTTGCTTTAAAACAGTTCTAGGGTATAAAACAGTGCAGCCTGCAAAGACAGGCTTGCTGTTCTGACAGGCTGTGATGCTGTTAAATGTGGAAGATTGCTGAATTTAACATGGCCGTGATCACTAGAGGCCGCAAGGTGGCACAGCTCCTTGTGGGTCTTAAGCAGATCTCGGAGCACAGGTAGCTAGCTCACCTAGTCATTTATTCAAAGGAGGGATTTATTTTATCTGATTATACACTAATTTCAAACTGAGGATGAAAGAAATGCAAAACATTCCAGATTTTATTTGATTTTTATCTTCTAATATTGAGGGAAAAGAGGGAAAAGTAGAGAAATAAGCATGAGGCAAACTTTGTACAATAAGACAGTGCAGGAGTAGATTGGTATTGTGAGGGGGAAAAGCAGAGTACGTGTTAGAGGCCTTGTATAAAAATGACAAGGTATGAAAACCAGAATAATAATGAAAAAGGCAAGAAGGAAAGGAAGAAAATTAAATCCAGTAATGGGGTAACATGGAGAATAGAGCTATATAAGTAAAGTTAAATAAGAGACAAAAATACCTAGCAGGTGTATGTTTTCAGCTGACGTTCATTATAGGTAGTGCCAGTCACGCAATACCAAAATTAAAATAGTAAAAACATACACACTGGGGTGTTTCTGGAATCGCAGTGTTATAAATGTCAAAATGCTTGTTGGAAGGGACCTCTGGAGGTCAGTAATGCTGATTCCCTGCTCAGAGGGGGACTTCCACCAGTATTGGATTAAACCAGTAAGACAGTATGCTGGCTGGATGTTGAAAATCTCCAGGAATGGAGATTCTGCATCCTCTGGGCAACAGTGCTGTAGTATCCTCTCTCATTTTCTTCCTGAAGTCCAACTTGAATTTCCCAAGCCAGAATCTGTGGCTGTTGACCCTTCTTATATCATCTCGGAATACTAAGGAGAGTTTAAGTTCCGTCATCATTGTAAATATTCCTCAAGTAGCTTTAAGCTACTTCTATTTGAACAGAGGCATCTTAATGTGAATCCTGCCGCTTCAGATCAGGAAGTAATTCCCTCAAGATGTGTGGTTTTTCTTTGTTTTTAAATAAAGCTTGGATTGTGCTTATGTAAGGGATACATGAGACTTGGAAATTAATGATTTCCACCCCACCCCCCCCCAACTGAGTTTGGTTTTATTTATGTTCAGGCTATCAGCAATGAAAATATACAGTCCAAAGAAGGTATTTAGTAATACACTATCTGTGAACTGGAGTCACTGCACACTTAGAAGCCTTGATTGCAAGGGTTCTTGGCTGATAAGACTGATAATGCCTAAATATTTATTTTCCAAACCTCATGTACATGGTATGTCACAGTTCATGTTATATTCTGAAAATATTTTGTTTTGCTTGGTCTTCACAGCTAAAACCTTCATGTGACAACAAAGAAGCTAGAACAATGGGAGTGACTAATCTGTGGCAAATCCTTGAGCCTGTGAGACAACCTGTCAACCTGAGCAGTCTCAAAGGAAAAACGATTGCTGTTGATTTAAGTCTGTGGGTTTGTGAAGCACAGACTGTTAAAAAGATGATTGGAGTAGTTACCAAGCCACATCTGAGGTATGGTATCCATATAGATTATTGTAGCCAAAAGTCTTGGAGCTGTATAATTTAGGTATGGTACTTATTCCAAGTTTAAGACTACCTCCAAAATTCATATGACTCTGTTGTTTTGATTCTGTTATTATTGCTTGTGCTACATGCATAAAGGGTTTGAAGTGAAAACTCAGTCATACTGGCTGAATTCCACTTAATGCTCAGGTGCAAATAGAAGGTCTTGGGCCCAGCCTACTTTGTCTCGAGGCCTCAACTGTAGATAAGGATGAGATGGATGTAAGCAGAACATGTTTATCTTACTGTGGTATAGCACTGTGTGATATACGGATTAGCAAGGAACACAAATCAATGTGCTAATTCCTATATATTTCTGAGGCTATGTAATGGAAGGTAGTATGAGAGTTTGAGCTGTTTATCACAGCAGTTTACATGCTAGTCAATTCAGAGTGTACTGAGAGTCGTGCATCCTCTAGCCTGATCTGGCTTACAAATTCAAATTCTAGTTAAACCCCATGTTGAATTAAATATGTTTAAGTCATTTTTCAGGCTTATGAACAACCTTGAAGAATATGTATATTTTTAACGTAAATGAGTCACATACTTAAGGGATGAGCAAGTATAAGCAGCTGTAACTTCAAGGCACTGTTTTCTGCAAATGACGCTGATAAAAATGAAAATACATACAAATTTTCATAAACGACCTGTTATTGGTTAGCTCAAGAATACTGAGTTACTAGCTTCTGTTAGATGTTCCTGTGACTTCTGTTGAATTCAGCTGATATGAAATATCAGCATCTTCTGAGAATAATTTCTTAAAACGTTATGCTTGTGACCCCAAGTGGATAATTAACTGAAACTTGAAGCTTGACCAAAGTCATTACTTCCCCCTGATAGGATGTCCTTTGTGCAGTGGAGTGGAAGCATCAGTCCAGATCTCTTTGCAGTCTTTCCAAAGCAAGACAAAGGGATGAACAGATTTCTACCAAAAAGAAAAATGTTTTCAGGCAGTTGGAAATTAAATTCTTTTCCTAAGTTTTTTAGAGAAACTTATTGTAAGTGATTGATTTTTATATCATTTGTGAAAATAGAACTAGCCTCAAAAGATCAGCTTATCTTTTTTTACCAACAGCAGATGCACAAAATTAAATCTAGAATAATGGTCTTTCCATGTCAGTCAAAGAGATATAAATGTTTAGTCTACTCTTTTTGAAAGACTGATCCTGGAATTACTGGAAAAAGCATATGGTGTCTTGATATTACTGCTCCCAATTTTACTGTTATAGACCAAATAGTTATTATTACTCCCTTGCAAAATTCCACCCATCAGTGATGCTGGTTTGTGTATGAAATAAATTAGCATGGTAATGGTATCTTTGAGTCTGTCTAATACCACAGCATTCAGTCACTTCAGAATCTGATATACCTGTATTGATAGATTTCGGATTAAAATTTGATATAAAAGAATCAAAGTGGATATATGTTCAGAAGCAGACTTTGGATATTGAAAGTTTTTTATTAAGCCTTTTAAATTTGCTTGCGTCTTTACACCTAAAAAAGATTTTTCTTGTCCTTATGTGACATTTTCTTGGGAATTTTGTAAAACTGTTACAAGTTCATAGTAAAACAACTTCAGCTGAAGACAGGGTTATAGATAAAAGATTTGTTAGCTTGGGGGTGAGGGAGTCATAAAATGTGGAGAGAAAGCTAAAATTGTTCCTGGGGTGGGCTGAGGGATACAAGGAAAATGTCTGACGAAACTGGGCTTCGCTAATTCTGCAGCTTATGGAACACCTTTCTTTATTGCAGAAACCTATTTTTTCGGTTCTCTTTCTTAACATCAATGGGAATTAAACTAGTGTTTGTCACGGAAGGAGAGGCCCCCAAGTTGAAGGCAGACACCATGAGTAAGAGGAATGAGATGCGCTATGGACCTTCGAAGAAAGTTGGAGCTGCAAGAACAGGGAGATCTTTATTTAAAGCCATTTTAAAAGAGGTAAGTAATTGAGGGCTGCTTTTTGCTATTTTTAATGTGATAGAAGACACATTAAAAGAATTCTTAACCAAATTAAATACAAGAACTCGAAAGAATTAATAGTTTTCTACACAACAAATTTCAGCAGTGTTTTGAGGGAACACATGCCTTTGAAATTGGGCCTTACAGCATCTGTTAACTGTTGTTGTAGAAGAGGGACAACGTCAGTTAGAATAATTTTATTGTTTGATGTGTTCCTGTGCATATTATGCTGTAGTGAGCCACAGTCATAATTGAGTGTTTATTACAGAAATTCAACTTCCTTGTTCTTTAAGAGTGTTAGTATTGATACTTTTTGTTTATTTGTTTGTCGATTGGCGTATACTTGAAAACAGGAATGTGTTATGTCGTGTACCTATGTAAGCTGAGCTAGTGTGTTTTTGAAGGGGTGCACAGAACTGTTTTGTAACCTAGATCTATGATTCGGTAAACTAGCTGAGTAGCTAAGAGGGTGCACTTGTTGGAAACCTCTTGGATTAACCTAAAAGGAAGATTGTATAGTCTTCTTGGTATAGATGGTTGAGACAACTCTGGTTGCAAAGACCTCCTATTCAGTAATTTTCTTCATTCATTGTTGCAGATATTTAACCATTTTTGTCTATTCAGAATTTTATGAAATAGAATTTATAGATGCTCATGGCTTCAGTAGATTGAATGTGTCAATTTGTGTTTTATTCTAAAATAAATTCTTTTTTTCTGAAATTTGTAAGAAGTATATATGAGTGTATATCAGTATATCTTATGCTGTGGTCCAGTCTTACTAGGCCGACAGTACTGTACTTTGTTGCTTGGTATTCTCGGGGAGTCTGGCATCTGTTGAGAGCTGTCTGTGTTAGCCCTGTATTACTACTTGAGTAAACAGTGTTGCTTTACAAAGATAAATATTCCTTTGTTACTCTTCTTTTGAAAACATCCTAAATATCTATTTAAAGTGTAAAGATTTTTGTGAAGGAGTAACCATTAATCACGCTGTGTTCAAATCCTGTAACTAATACTTTGGTCTTAGTTGGATATTTCTTTTGACTGTTACCCTAAACTATATTTCTCCTGAAGTAGTGCTTGTATTGATGAAGTGTTCTATAGGCAGAGCAATAGTAGCAGGTTTTGTATATGCTTGTGTCTGAGAAAACACACGCTAATAAGTGGATCTAATTCAGCATTCGATCTCTTTCCTTTTGGATTCTTTCTTTTAGTGTCTCGAACTGCTGGAGTGTTTAGGTGTCCCTTGGGTTCAAGCAGCTGGGGAAGCAGAGGCAATGTGTGCCTACCTAAATGCAAAAGGACATGTTGATGGCTGCATTACCAATGATGGAGATGTCTTCTTATATGGAGCTCGAACAGTTTATAGGAACTTTGCCATGAATGCTAAGGTAATGTACCTCATACCGTTCTCACCCTGAGGCACTGGAACGGGCTACCCAGGGAGGTGGTCGAGTCACCATCCCTGGAGGTATTTAAAAGA